>JABYQR010000306.1:0-53833 GCA_022592445.1 Cytidiella melzeri
CGAAATCTTTGATCGGGAGATGTTAGCCATCACCGAGGCTCTCAAAGATTGGCGCCACTACCTTGAGGGGCTCAAGGAACCGTTTGAGATCTGGACAGATCACGCGAACCTGCAGTACTGGAAAACTGCGCAGCACCTCACTCGACGTCAAGCACGTTGGTCACTACTCTTGGCTGACTTCGACTTCGTGTTGGTACACAAACCTGGCAGTACCATGATACACGCTGATCCCCTTTCTCGTCTTCACTCCCACGCTGTCACGGACGAAGAAGACAACAAGGATCAGGTGGTACTAAAACCGGAACACTTCCGGATCCTCGCTACCAGTGCACTTGCCACTGCTTCTCCACTCAAATCAAAGATCCGAGAATGCACGGAGCAAGAAGCAGAAGTTGCACAAGCTCTAGCTACACTTCGAAAGAAGGGTCCTCGCAAACTTGTCGGCGGTTTACTCGAATGGGAAGAAAGTGACGGACTCATCTACTACAAGGGAAAACTCTACATCCCTAACAACAAAGAGCTCCGTCACGAAATCGTCAAATCTTGCCATGACACACCCGCGGCTGGTCATCCGGGCAAACACGGCACCATAGAGCTAGTCTCACGACACTATTGGTGGCCAAAGATGAATGCCTTTGTCGAGACTTACGTACTAGGTTGTGATTGCTGTCAACGCTACAAGTCAGCTCCACACCCTAAAGCAGTACTACAACCTCAGGAAACTCCGGCCGGACCTTGGGAACATGTCGGAGTAGATCTCATCACTCAGCTGCCACCCTCTAAGGGATTCGATTTGATCGCGGTCTACGTCGACCATTACTCTGATCAAACGCACATCATCCCTACTACCACTAGGGTTAACGCTGAGGGGATTGCCGATCTACACTACAAAGAAGTATTCCGACTTCACGGCATTCCCAAGAAGGTGTTCTCTGACCGAGGACCCCAGTTTGCAGCGCGCTTCATGCGTGCGCTCTATCACCGCCTGGGCATAGAGACTGGTTTTACGACCGCCTATCATCCGCAAGGAAATGGCAAAGTCGAACGCAAAAACCAGGATATCGAACAGTATCTGCGTCTATTCTGTCAACAACGACAAGACGACTGGGTCGATCATCTACCGGCGGCTGAGTTTGCACTCAACTCGCGAGTACATGCGGGTAACTCCCAAACACCGTTTGAAGTCATCTACGGATATCGCCCCGACTTCACTATACCAGTTGGCAAGCAAATCAATATCCCATCACTCGATGAGCGCCTTGACAATATGGCTCGAGTACGCAAGGAGACCGAAGCAGCTCTTCGTCTAAGCAAAGAAAAGATGAAGCAACTCTACGAGTCTGAGAAGCGTTCTCCACGCGTTTTCCAAGTAGGGGACATGGTCTGGCTAAACGCTAAGAACGTTCAGATCCACCAGGCTACCCCTAAACTCGGTCCTCAACAACTTGGCCCGTACAAGGTCATCGAACGCATTGGCGATCTCAATTACAAACTCGATCTACCCAGCTATCTCCAAAATCCACCCCGTCTTCCACATCAACCGTCTAAGTCCCTGGCACGACAATGGCAAAGACGTACCTCCACCTCCTGATCCTATCGTCATAGAAGGAGAAGAGCAGTACGTCGTCGAGAAAGTGCTAGACAGCAGGCTACACGGACGATGGAAGAAGCTACAATTCCTAGTCAAATGGGAAGGGTATTCAGACGGACACAATTGTTGCGGAGCGACTGCTGCTAAGCTGATAACCCTAAAAAGGGAGTGAAGTAGAGAGGAAGGGGGTGGATCTCCAACGACGACAACGAGGTCAAAGTCGATGATGAGCAGGCAAGCAGGCACTGAGGCCGGATACTAGCAGTGCAAATGACAGAGTTAATAAGGTATGATACTAAGTTACATGCAGTAACTCACCTAGCAGTGCAAATGACAGAGAGGTCAAGATGCAGAGCTAGGGAAGGTAAGGGCTACTATATATACTGTGGCTGGGTGGTCTGTGCACAAGTTCCCACACTAGGGACTGGAGTAACTGTGGGGCTGGAGTAACAATAGAACAATAAGGGACCAGGGTAACTGTCAAGGACCAGGGTAGCTGTCAAAGACCAGGGTACGTAGAACAATAGAGCTAGAACAATAAGACAATAGAACAATAGAAACTGGAACAATAGAAACTGGGGGAATCCCTGGGGAATCCCTAACAATAGACCGAAGACAATAGACAAAAGACAATAGGACAATAAGAACTGGGGAAATCCCTGGGGAATCCCTGGGGAATCCCTAACAATGGAAGGAGAACAATAGAACAATAGCCTAGGTTGATCTGGAACCGCTCCAGATTGAGTCTAGGGTTTGGGTCTGGACTATTGATATATAAGGCAGGATGTCACGTGACCCGGGTTAGGGTTAGGTCCGGTAACACTTCTAGCAGGAAAATAAGCGCTCTAGATAGGCGCCTAAGGCTGTAAACTTGTGACATTGTTGGAAAAATCCGGTCTCTGTTGGACTATCCATGTCAACAATAGCTGGGAACCAGTAGAAAACCTCGAGAATAGTCAAGAAGCAATTGACAACTTATACAAAGCAAACCCCGGAGCGCCCCGGGTCATCAAAGCTTCACTCTTCGCGGATCTCCGCTCGCACTTTCGGGAATTCAATACCCAGACCGACCCCGCTTTCCTTCGCACGATCTATCCACCTACATATGATCTTAGCTGGGATGAAGGCAAACACATCGGTCTGGATATCTCAAGAACATCACACTGACGGGTAACGTCGAGTCAACGACACCAGAAGGGGAGAAACTTCCTAGCATCCTTCTGACTAGACAATCGGGGCAATTCTGCTGAATCCCTGTAGATGGGTAGAAGACCTCTATCACCACAGCACAGTGATGCTTTGCGAGGACGCTCGATTTTAGGAGGGGGGAATGTCATGGATGGCCTGACTAACCCTTAATTCTTGCAATTTACCTCGTGTTTTTATCTGTAAAACGCCGGGCTGCAACCCAGTTGCAACCTTCTCTGCATAAACTCCCCTTTCACGTCTATTAAGCGCCCGTATCACGTGGCTTCGACGCTCCACACGGTCACATTACTTGCTACTACGTCACACTGGCATGTGACTTAGCTTAAGTAAGACCACATGGCTACAAGCACATGGCTCAGCCCATAAGCTAGGGTTTGACGTCATAGATACCGTCCACATGGGCTCCTTATTGTTCTTTCCCTATTGTTCTCTTTATGGAAGGATGTTCTCACAGGTGTGGGAATGGAATACAATAGTTGGTCTCCTTTTAGATAGATTCTCTCACGGGTAGAGTTCTTGGCAAGGTCTAGACAATAGCTATTGTTCTCCTTTAGGTAGTTCTTTTGTTCTTCGTTCACACGGCTTCTTGCAAAGCCTGCCCTTAACATGGTCTGTGCGCAGGCCCCTGAAGTCTATATAAGCAGCTACATGTACGCTCCTAGCCCTCATCTTGACCTCTTGGTCTTTACTGGGCTAGGTAAGCAACACCCCTCTTGTACTACATAGCGAGTAGTATCAATACTAACTTGGTCTTTACTGGGCTAGATAACTTGTATAAAGTCTGATAGCTGGTGAGAGCACTGTGCTACACGCCTGCCACCACCTCCTCGTCGATATCCACTTTGTGTCCCTGTCTGTCACGTCGAGCCTTGTCTCCGTGTCATGTTTGTTGACATGTAAATGTCTAACGTGAAGACTTGAGAGAAGTCTCCATCTGGCTAGTAATCCCAGACTGGTAGAGATGGTGGGGAAACATGAGCTGAGTTATCGCTGGTTGCAGGTGGTTTGGCAGTTATGCTCTGACTGGGGATATTTTGCACAGATAGATGGACATCTGATAATTGTTTTGGTTCTGCAGGATCTGCGCAGACCTGTACTTGCGGCCTTGCTATGTTTGATAGAGAAGAACAAGCAGGAATTCTCTCAGGCTGTGTACGAGAGGATTGTGTGAATGGCTGCGTAGCAGGTGTACTGGGTGCACTTTCCAAAGCCCCTATAAGCCAGTGAGAATAAATCTCTGCACAGAGAAAAGACTCTTACCTGAGTTATCACAGCTTTTGCTGCAAGCTGTGCAGCCATCTGTAGCAGTATGTGCGTTTGATGGTGGACAATGGCTGTGAGGAGCAGCTGGATTGCACAAAGGTGGCTCAACAGATGGTGTGACATGGATTTCTGGTTGGACTACTGCGTCCAGCACAGATGGTGTTGATGTAGGCATGCTGATGATGGAGCCAGGAGAAACAACCAGCAATGATGTTGGCACTGCCTGAGGCATTGTTGTCTGAGGAAGAGTGGAATGCTGCAAGGCAGCAAGCGCAGCTGATGGAGCTGCAGCAAGAGAAGGAGGGGGAATGATGTGCATATGAGCATTGGAAGAAGTTGGAGTTTTGAGATATGTGGACTGGAGTAGAGGTGGGTGGGTATGACACAATAGGTCCTGCGCCTGGTGGTGTGACATAGCATGGGTGGGAATGCCTGGAGTTGCAGTGACCTCCTGGTATGCCTTAATTGAGCCATCAATGGTGTATACAGGGACAAAACGACTGGTCATGTTTCCTAGCAGCCTGCAAGTTAGTATGCAGTGACCAAAGTAAGGATTAGATGAGAAGTACCGGCTGTGTGTGTGCTCATGTTTGAATGCTGCAACCCTCTGCTATCTTCCTGACTGGCTATCGGCTTTTGATTGCCATGCTTGGCACCATTAGGTGGACCTCCATTTTTGAACAGCTGTACAAGCTTCTAAAGATATGTTCAGTGTTTTCCAGTCATTTGGCATACAAGGCTGTGGTAGTTGACTCACTGAAAGAAATGACATTGTTTTGAGAGTCAAGTGAGCTTTTGGAAGACTCTTGTGACTAGTTAATTGTGTAAATGGTAGCAAGGAGAGGCAAGAGGTGAACAACTGGACTGTGTATGCAATCACTTGTTCTGTTCAGACACACAAGTAACCTAGATACAACATGATACGTGTATGAGTTTGAGAAGCAGTGTACTCAGAAGAAACAGTATGGCAATGCAAACAAGCAGTGCAACCAGAAGAACAAACACAGACAGAAGTAAGCACAGCAATGTCAAACATGACTTGTGACACATGATTAACCTAGTGGGAAAATGGGAAATCAAACAATCTTCAAACACTGTTCAGGAATAGATCAGTTTGGATTTATCCAAGATGTTGCAGTATTTTTAGCACCAGTGTAGCGGCATTCCTACCGCTGGTGTGGTGGTTACCGCACTATTGCATAGCGTGAGACACTGTAGTGCAAGGTGGGAGGCAGGGAGCACTAAAAAGCGCAGCACTGCGGCAATGTTGCAGCAATGTGGTAGTGGTAGCGGCAAAGTCTCTTTGCTGCTGCGGGCACAACTTCTTATGCGGTCAGAATACAGTCGTCCCCACCACACACAAGGGGGGCAAATTCCTCACCCTCTTCTCCACCAACAACCTTGCTGCCTGCGCCGCTCGAGCCATCCTGAACCATGCCCCAACCAGGGAGTATTGCTCTCGCTTCTTTCCGACAGGGCACAGAGGATTTGTTGCTACCACTACCACCATGCCGCATAGTGGTAAACGCACCTCCGCTATGCGGCAGTTGTAGCCTCATGTAGCAACAAGTGATTCAAAAATATCATATAATTTGGTCTTTTTTTTGATAATGAATCATGTTTATTGACATTGGTGAATATACTGATGGTCACACTGTGACCGGGCGTGTTGGCTTGCGATGGATTGTGCTGCATCACATCTCCAATTCCTGCATGTAGTACATGCTGTGTGGTGTACATTGCGTGAGTTGAACTATGTGGTGAATACAGTTCAGAAAGAAAGTCTTTGGTGACTGAATGGTGAGTAAGTCCTTAGGTGTCTTCTTGGTTGCTGGAGGAGGTGTACTTGTGGTGTTCGGGACTAAGTAGGATGTGCTGGGCACAAAAGTGGTTCAAAAAGAAGTATGCAAGACCTTTGCTCTTCACTAAAGACTAGTAATTGTATAGGCCCATCATACTACGCATGAACCCGGTCAATGTACATGTACGAAGGAGGACAAGTCACAGACGGAAGTAAGTGCGGCGGCATAAAATGTGGGTGAGATGCTTGAATAATAAGTAGTCGCGAAATGTCAAAATAAACACGTACATTCAATATATATTGTTTTATTCCGGATGTTGCGGTACTTTTAGCGCCCATGTAGCGGCATTTCTACCCTCGGCGTTGCGGTTACCGCACTACCGCATAGCTTACCACAGGGTGGAAGGTGGTGAGCGCCAAAAAGTGCGGCACTGCAGCAATGTTGCGGTAATGTGGTTGCGGTAGCGGTAAATTCTCTTTTCCCGTCCAAGGCGGGTCAAACACGGTGATGAATACATGTGAGCAACTCTCTAGACCACATTTCCCGCGACAGAATTTGTCTGACTCAAGGTGAAATTTGCGAGACAAGCTACAACAGTACTGGATGCGAGTTTACAGGATATACTAAACGCAATAATGCTACGGTTGGCCCGGTGGGTCAGGTCAAATTTTGATGCAACAGGGCCTCTCCAACGCGTTCTGGTACATTGAAAGAGTCCCGGTCGATGTCGTGGTCCGGCTGCGGAGACAAACGTGTTGTGGACGTGGCGGAGGAAGTCACTTCGACAGAAGAAGGACTTGACGTTTGATCTGTTCTTGCTTCAGGTCACAGCGAGGACTCTCCGAACAAGAACCACCACCATCGCATCCAGTCGCTAGCCTAGGGAGCCCCTAAAAAGGGCTCTCAAAACACAGAAGAGAACCTTCTGAGGGTGCGCAACGAGAGTTGCAGAGAGTAGAAACCCTACTCTCATGGTTCCCCATCCTATCAACTCCATTTGGGAGCGTGCACGACGACACGCGACTCTACACTAAGAAACCGAGACAAACCCACTCTAAGACCATACTACAACAAACGTAAAGTCTCTAACCAACACGAGAGAGCCAGAACGTGTATAAACAAAGTTGAAACAGCGGGAACATGCTCGTAGCCAACGGACGTGTAAAGTGCCCAACCCCAACGTACTCCAGAAATGAGCCGGCAACAATACCCCTCGCAGGGCAAAAACAGCCATGCAGAGAAGACGGTGGTAAACCGTCCCAAACGTACACTGAGCGCGAGACCACAGCACAGAACAGACCACACTGAACCCGCTGAGAGACACGCTGAGAAAGACCAACCCAGAGTGAGAACAGCAACACTAAGAAAACGAACTCAACGTACCCCCCAGAAGTAAACCGGCGACGACACCCCCTAGCGGAACAAAGACAGCCACTCAGAAGAGGAAGAGAGGGCGACCGTCCTATGAGGAAACCGAGAGGGGGGCCTGACCACAGAACAGAGAGCACTGAGCCCTTCGCAGGACACAACGAGGGCGACCAGTTCGACCTGCAAATATTATAACTATTGATAATGGTAAAATAACGAAGAAACCACTACTAAGCAGAGCAACCTACCACCCGTAAAACAGTGTACGTGCAAGGGAAACCACGAAGACATGGACCTCTCCTACAAATGAAAAACGACAGCAAGAACATAATAGAAAACACACTGAGCTGTAACCCTGGCGCCTAACTGAGATGTTTCGGGTTGCAGGTCAGGGGTTCAACCCTGGCTGGGGGCAACTTGCAAGGGGTTACACCCTTGGGGCGGCATATATCACAAATCCCCAATAGACAACCCAGAGCAGCCCTCATACTGTTCGAGAAAAACTCCGGAGGGTGGGATTAAAGTGTCTATAACGGGGAGGAGTGTAACCCTGGTGCGGGTTAGCACAATGCTCGGAACAGCATATATACTCCGATAAGACTGAGATAATAACATCTCAGTTAAACTGCCTTTTGGCGTAACGGTTATGACGTCGGAGTTCAGATCGCTTACATGAGCCTACTGAAACCCAAGGCGTGAACGACCATCCCGCGCCCCCCCAAAAAAAACAACACACCAAGCGCGGAAGATCAGACATGAACCAAGGGGCGCCTCCCAGCACAACGGAGCAACCAGAGAGAGACACGAAACCAATGAACAACCAAAAACCATGAATAAGTCAACATGCACGGAATATGATACATAACATATGAACAACTCTCCTCACCCCAACCAGATTATGACTGCAGCATAGGACATAATATGACATACAAACCGGTGCGAAACCTAAATTCAAAGACACACAAATACCGTAACTCATGTCATACTCTAGCGACCAGCCAGACACCTCAGCTCCCACGACTGAAAACACTAGAGGAACTGGCCCGTGCGTACCCACGACCCTGAAGTGAGCCTCCTTAAATAAGAGACCCAACAAAACCCCAAGTACACCACCCTACAAATGACACTCCTTACCTCCATACGCCTCTTCTTTGCCTCCCTCCTCCTACAATCCCCACTCCCTGAGGTGGAGGAGACAATAGACACAACTGTGCAGAAAGCCGAGTGTGACCTAGAGTCATGCATGCCCCCAACCATCAACGACAACCACTCCTTCCACAGCAGAGACGTCTCGATCCCCCAGGGTGATGTAATCGAGCCCAACCTCCACAAAGCCCTGGAGGAAAACGCATCACAACTCCCCACACGAACAATGCTCAATTCCTACGTCTTCCCTAGCTACCCCCTTACACTCTATCTGGCCAAAAAGCCAGAGAAAGCAATCCAGACGGTGGACTCCTTGAAATCCCCCACACAAAGCGAACTGTGTATCCCACCTACGGGAAGGTACTGGGAGTTAGAGCCTTCGACAAAGGATGGGTGGAATTTGTTGTGGAATATGGAGAGGCAGGGAGGGGCAGAAGGGACAGCCTGATGGTCCCACTGATATGGGCAAGGCTCTCAAGCAAGGAACAACACCTCCACGCTATGTCGCCTCTCCTAAGACAGGAGAACCAGAGCAGAACAATCCCGGACCTGTCCCAGCAACAGTTCCCCTCCTGTGTCAAGATCCTCTCGGACCTACAAGAGGAGTGCCAGGGCTGAGGAGATGCTATACAGGAGAAGGAGATAGCAACAAAACAGACGTAACACAATTTCCTTTTTAAGAGACCAGCTTAGTCATTCAGTACCCTTCCAGAATACCGTAGTTACACGCCTCTGAGTAGCACAACTCCTGTACCATACTCCATCCCGCAACGCGTACAATCACTAAAATCAATACTTCCAGATACTACAAACGACGGAAGATGTAGCAAGACGTGGGTGAGTAGAACACCACAAGAAGCCCAGCTGACCCCCAAGCAAAAGCAACTCAATACACCAACAGGTAACGGCAGCACACCAAGGCACAAAACCGGACAAAGACCACCCCGATGAGAACGTCCAATCACGACCACCGCAATACGGCAGGAACAGAGAAAGAGGCACACCATGAAACACGAACGGAATGACCCTGGACGTGAGCCTAACAGACAAAGGTCACCAGAGGAGAGGAAGATGACAGGGCAATCCAGGGAAGACAGAATGGACCATGGGAGACTGCGATTTCACAGGAACAGAGCAAAGGCCGCGACGGGAGGGCCCTGAATAATACACCTACATAAGAGCAAGGGGGAACAACCACGTCTCAACTCCAACCACACCACGCAGAGCAGTCCAACCCAACTAAACTTCACTCACAATGTTCTCACCAGCGCCCACCACACCCTCCGCCTGGAGTAGAACTCCATTGCCCCAACCACAGCCAAATTCCGGGTACAAGAATTCTTTCCCAACTCCAGACAAGGCGATGAGGATCACCGCGGGGGAAAAGAGTCAGCGTAACAGAGCAATGAGGGCGAGAAAGGCAGAGGCGGAGGCAAGGAAGCTTGCCGACATCGCAAGAAAGGCAGAGGGGGAACACGCGAAGGGGCTCCCAACGCCCATCTCCATGACACAAAACAAGAAGGCACAGACAATCGAGAAGCCAAGCGGGCAAGCTGAAGCACCAGAGAGTGAAGGAGATGGAGCCACGTCGAACGCTCCCGTCCACGACCTCAACAACATGTTCAACACCGTTGTCATAGGAGCACGTTGCACGAATAGCTTGAGTGGGACCAGGGGCTCCTCCTCAGCGGAGCAGGAGGCCTTGGAGACCAGGAACAGATACAAGGTCCTTGGGGAGCAGATGGAAAACAACGCAGAAGAGGCAACCCCACACGAGGTGAGAGCAACTGGCACAATCGCAGCACACGGTTACTGACAAACAACCCCCCCTAAAACAAGGGAGAGACCACAGCGCCAGATGGCAGCCCAGCAGCTGCCCAGACAAAGAACAGCGACAGGAAGGGAAAATGGAGGGCCTCAGCGCCGCGCGACACCCAGACGTCAGCCGAGGGGGTGGGGCCTACCCCAACTCCCTCCACGCTGCCCAAGACGAGAGGAGCTCCATACAATATCAGCGACTCCCCACTGGCCGGATACAGGGCAGCGAGCAGAGCAAAGAGGCTCTTGAGCCGCCAGCAGGTGGGGGCAGAGGACGCAAACGCGCAGCTAGCCGACGAAGAGTTGTGGAGAGCAACAGACAACCCCAACCTCATCATTGCATTCCTAGAGAACGCCGGGGAGGGGTCGACTTGCCTCTCGCAGAATCCACAGGACCGCATGCAGAGGGAGGGCCCAAGAAACCCGGCCAGCCAAGCAGCATCACCAACGTCGACGAAGCCAGACAACGCAAACCAACTCTGTGCCCCTCAACCCCCTCTGCCACCTGTCAACCTCAACAACACGACTCGACAGACAGACGAGATGCCAGCCAGCATATCAACAGCACACACATCGGTCGCAAGGACAAACGAGCCCGTTGAGATCCCAGACACACCACGTCCCGGCATGCCAATGCTGGTGGACTATGACAGCGAGTCCTCGTCGGAACATGTGCAGTTGCCACCCCACGAGCCCACCATCCAGACGCTCCGCCACTTGGAATTTGCCTCCCTGACACAGGGTTTCGAAAGTCCGTGCGGGAACAACCCGTGGTTTGCATACAACACTCTGTCTGCGGAGCAGGTAGAGGAATAGCCAACGACTCCTGGAACCACCTTCCTGATACGCCTAGCCGGAAAGGGGTGTCCCACCAGTCAGACGGAAAAGGCCAGGAGAGAGGAGATCCTCTCGATTCTCCATAGAACGATAGGCACACAAAAAGAAGTACGTATTGTGGCACCAGCATCAACAGAGACGAAGGGCGGGAATAAACTCCCCCCACACAACTTTCTGGTCCACAACGTCAGCGAGACGTACTACGATTACGTCCAAGGTTTCGAAGGGTGCATCTTGATGACCAAAGACACACTCTTCACTGGCCTGAACCAGCCCGTCTTTGACACCTATGTGGCAAGCATCAGCGGTTTCGACGATGCCGATGAGGACCAACTGCGCGCCCTTGTCAACAAGGCCATTGACACACAGAACATAAACGCACTGCTGGAGTACGTTGTCAGCGGCCAGAAGCACCTAGAGTACCTATCTACGGAGGATGTGGTCAGCATGATCAGGGAGTCTCTTAAGGTTAGAATTGTCGAATCAAAGGGAGAAGGCGCGAACACGCACAGGGTGGCACACATCTTTCTTAACCCACCGACGACAGACGTGACGCAATGGCGGAGGTTCAGGGACAGGGTGATGTCAGCAAGCCTCAAGGACCCCCTCCTAGGTATGTACATCGCGACCTTTAGGAGATGGCACTGCAGAGTATGCACGAGCATGCTCCACCCGAGCTTGCTCTGCCCGATACTAACAGAAAAGGGATGGCTCTACAACAAAAACGTCAGGCCCTCGCCAAATGTGACAAAGCCCCAACCCCAAGCTGCACCGCAGGCCGCCTTTTTCACAATTGAGCAGGACAAAGGCAAAGGAAGCTCGAGAACGGGCAGGGGAGGCAGTAAGGGGGGAGGACGAGGCAAATTAAACAGAGGTAGAGGAGGCTGGGGCCGAAACGCATGACCTAGACACATACACGACAAATAAAAACACCTGCAATAGAGTACCTAGGAGAATGAACTTGCGGCTCTCAACAGTACTGCCAACCCGGACGTGCCTGCAACCAAACACGATATAGACCGTTTGTACGAATATATTCGTCGACTTAATTCCCCCAAGCAAAGTAGGCGTGGCGGAGGTCGACCAATGGCCTACTCCTACCAGGACTTCTTGTCTCTGGACTCTGAATCACTATCACCACAGAGGAAGCAAGCTCCCAATTATCGCTTGTTGCAAGCAGCACACCGTTCTCCCACTGCTGTTGCCCTTCAGGTTTGTTCACCTATGACCCTGCTGAACATTCTCCATCACTCACCTGTATCAAAAGGCTGATGTTTGTGAAGAAGCAAAGAACTTCCTTGGCCGGAAGACACACCTGGATCCATTCAAGCCGAACCCAACGCGACAAGAAAAAGCCGCCGCAAAGCGGGGAGTGGGCGGCCCTGATCCAGACAACCCACGTTTAGATGTCAGCGGAAAAGTCATGCGCTCACCTTGGAACCAAAAAGTAGCAGCTATGTTTAGTCGAGTATACGTGGAGTCGCCCGAGGCAGTGTCATTGGATTGCAGGGAGGTAGAAGCCGCTTTCTTGGCGCATGTTCCTGCATTGTGTAAGCAGCCCCGTAAGCAGGATCCAGATGTTCACGAGGACATGAATGCAGTGTCCAGGAATCGACGCAGATTTTGACGGCGAAAGGTTTGTCTCTTTGTTAATATGTATCTGCATTGGCTGACACTGCAATCACTTAGCTGGAAAAAATATGGTGGGAAACAATGTTTGTGATGACAGAGCTGAAGCACATCTCAAAGTGGATAAATCGACTTGGCACAGATGGCAACAGCGACAACAAATTCGATGGCAACGACAATAGCACCGGTCATCAGAACCGGGGCGCCACATACTGGATTGTACCGCTCCAATGGAGATCGGATGACCTCGTCAATATGCTACGGGGTTTGGATGTGCTACACGTCTCAACGCGCTTCAACCCAGAGGGCAAGCCTGATCCAGGCAATTGGCCTTGTATCTGACGAGAGCAACAAAGTTCTGCCTCTAATCCTCACGCCGTTCAAGCAGTACCTAGGCTTCCCCGTAACTTCTACTCACAGTTGTGGCTGGATGCGCTCACCAATCAGGAATTCGACAGACTGGAGATTTGTAGCGTGGAAGTTGACTTGAGCTTTTCGGGAAATGTCAAACAGTAAGTTCATTTCTCCTCTGCCCTGCTCATCAAAATTCTGGATTCAAGTTCAACCTGTTTGATTAGCATTTTTGGCAGGTTCAAGCACGTCAAGAGCCGCCGTGACAAGCCTCTTCCAGTGGGGTTGTAGGACTCGGACCCGCCCCAAATTTTCTGTTGACATACAATAACTTAGTTATTGGCTGCACAGCATTTTTTTTCATGCGCTATTGTTTTATTCATGATTGATGGTAGCAGCCAATGCTTGCTGTCAAGGCTCATTGAGTGGAGCTAAAGTAATTTAATTGAGCTACTCGTCTCTATTACATTTGCGGAATGGCCCGCACGAAAAGTACGAGAACAAGGAATCAGTGATACACCGACACTTTAGGCTTTGGGAATCTGATCTGCAGTGCCACCATCTTTTTACCATACATGTTGTACTGGTGTAAAAATTATCTGTATTGTAACTTTATGCGTACGTTCTCACTATCTCGCCTTCATACTGCAGGAAATTGGACGGGAGAGCGCTTCTGAAGCTGTATCACGTGCTACGTTTGTGAAAGGAGCCGCCGAAGTGGAAACCATCCTGAAACCACGCCACACCAGCCGGCAATTCATTGACATCTTGAGTTCAAAGTAAGTATGCACTATACTGGGCCATACTATCCATGGTAGCTGATGCGAACCGCTTTTCTCTCTTCAGATTCAGGAACTTGATAGAAGGTGCGTTCTGCGTCAGCGGACGCATACCTGCATAATCCCAGATTTTGTGCATGAAAGCTTGACTTCGGACAAGGCTGACGTTTTGAATCGATATTTTTTGCCCAGACATTGATGGCTCAGCGGGATACATCTTTTCCCTACCTAATGTATTCAAATCACACTGCACCAAACATTGTTCTTGGTAAGTCCTACATAGCGTAGCCTTATTGAATGCTATTCAACTTCATTGGGATTTCTGTTTAGACAAAACTAAGCTTTTGGTAATGGATGCAGTGGCCACGCCTATTACCGTCATATGGCACCAACAGCGTAGTCTGGAGAAACATGAAAACTGGCCTGATGATCAAAAATGGCCAGCCTCCAGCAGAAAGAGCGTGCACGGCGCGTATGCTGCATACGTAACTCACGCTGAGCCCATAGCAGACATCAGTTGTCCTGGAGATCTTTGGATTATGCCTGACAAGATTCATGTGAAACAAGCCAGGCCTAGGTGCTTGTGGGAGCAGTGGCACAACCAACAAGCAGTATTCTGCCCTTATGATCAACGGCCTCAACTCATATGGTCACACCACGCTCATTTCAAGTACATGCAGCACAAGTCTTTGAAAACAGAAACCAACCGGTGGAATCACGGTATGTAGCGAGACAAATGTATGAGTTGTTCTGAATAATTTACGCAGGTAATGTCCCTGAGCGCTGTATTCCGATGGATAGACGTTCAGAAGACATTAAGGCCTGCCTGTCAAAGTTGTATGCTGATCTAACAGAGGCAGACATTTTGCGCGTTGTTAATGTTCATTTCAAACATCTTTGTCAGAGATTCATTGACGCATACCCCTACCCCGGTAAGTCTTGAATTGCGTTAAAGCACTTCAATAAAGCTATCACACGACATAAACAGTAGATAATCCTCCAATTGTGCCAATACACATAGGAGAGACAGTGTCTGCTGCTCCTGTGTCCGTCCCAACCTCTGCTTTTGAGGACGAGGCTGCTCTTGTGCCTGCACCTGCACCTGCTCCTTCCCCTGCCCCTGCGCGCGAAGTCAGACGTTCACATTCTTTTGAGCCGGTGCCTAGTCCTGCCTCCCCTTACGCCCCTAATCCTGAGGCAGAATTTGCTTCTGCGCCTGCTTCCACCCCATGCTCTCTGTTCCAGCCCATCGCGGAGCTTTCAGGTTCTTCCCTCCTGCAAGACTTCGAAGAGAACTCCTCCTTCCGTGAAAATCAAGACCGCTCTACTTCCGGTAAGCAGGAGATGATCTGCAATGCAATTGTCACCACTATCTTTCTCACCACTATCCAGACCATTGCATGCCAAGCCATCAGCCAACATATGACACTTTTCCCAAGAACAAATATTGCCAGCCTCCGGCCACGTTGAAAGGCTCTTCTCATGTGGAGTGTTGGAATCAAATGGACATGTTTCTTCCTGCCACACCAAATGACTCTAACGTAAATATATTCAACTGCGCTTCAATGCTCAACATTGACTCATAACCTTGATGAGCTAGGATCCTGAAATCGCTATGCTTTGATGGCTTGCAGCTGGATTCGATGCCACTGCGCCACCGCCTGATGGTAAAGCATAGCACGGGTGCAGGTTACCTATAGGTACTCATGGGTTAACCCTCACAACAACCCACAGGTATATTGACTCATTGGTAGCACATACCTGTGGTGCAGGTTGGCTACAGGTGCGGGTCAGCCATCTGAGAAGTATGATACCTGCAGGTTGACCCGTGGGTAAGCAAAAGAAAGAATGAATTTGATCTTCGACAACATGTACATCAGTATCTACAGCAATAGCCTTCTCTTTGCCCTTCTTTGGCCGTTTGTTTTTATCTTGAAAGACCTGTAGTATCTCCTCCTCAGGTATGACACCCGGAATAAAAGCCCATGAACTCAGAACAGTTGCAGCACAAGTAGACTCATTGTTCAGAGAATGACGCCATTTTGAGACAGTGAGGCCACCGCGCAAGAAAGCACGCTCGACATTGGTTGACGAAGCTGGTGCAGACAAGACGTCAATGGCCATTTGTGCAAGTGCCCGCTTTTGTGTATTGTTGCTGGGCACTAGAATGCCATTCCAATGCTGCAAAGGATTGTTGACATCAATGAGGCATGATGACTGAGGATAGTCATTGAGAACATTGATAGCATTGCTATTTCGCCTGTATTGATCGCGTTTTGCAAAGCAATCGTTTGGTCGTTGACGTCCGGGCTACAGAAAGATCCAACAAGTCAACTCCAAGTCCTCTTGAATATTAAAAACGTACTGGAGCAGCCCGAACTGCCGGCGTTGGTTGCAAGGCGTCACGGCTATCCAACACAGGGTCGGAGGGCCTATAGTTGCTCTGCCACTGCTCCTGCAGAAGGTCCTCTGCCGTGCAAATCCATTCAGCAGGCCAATTCATATCTCGGAAACACTTTGTCTTGTACCGAGGGTGGAGCACTGCAAGGAAAACACAATTAGAAACAGCTAATAAGAAACATCTGACTCTCCGAGGTACTCACTCATGGCCAGGCAATACATTACAGAGTCATTGGTTTTGGAGTAGTACTTGTTCAGCACCTGAAGGCCTCAAGCAGCTGCCAAGCAGACAACACCTGATGCAGACACGTTCTCTGCCATGTCTTTGAGTGCAACGGTAAGTATGTCTATGGCCGGGATGACTTCATGCAAGAGAGGTGTATTGGTTTGCAATATGCGGTTTGTTGTGTTGAGAAAATCCTGCAGGTGGCTGACTTAGTTGTAGCATCATAATCTGAAGATGGTACTTACGCCCAGCAGCTCGCTAAGCTCACTCAATAGAGCCCACTCGTTTACAGACAGTCGCTGATGCTGTAGCCCCTGCTTCCTGTCCTTGTCCCATTTAGCCATGCCAAATAATTTCTCCAATGCAGGTCGCAGCTCGAGAGCTCTGTCAATAGCGCCAGCGAGAGAATTCCACCGCGTGTCAATAGCACAGATTGGAAGCTTGAAAGGTATCTCCACATGTTTGCAATTCATCTTGAGGTCTTCTCGCAAAGCCAGCAAATGGAATATACGCTTGGCAAGTTCCTTGAGCTGTATAAGCACCTTGTGAGTTTCTCGTGCCATGATGAGGCTCGATCCAGGCTATATAGCTCCATACCTTTGTTACTGCAAATCTTCCCATTTCTTCTCCGTCATCATCAAGAGCAAATCGACTCTCAACGGTGTGGTTGATATCTTCGATCTCTTCCTGGTCAGCAGCTTCGCACACCGGGTCAAGTTCATACACCTCGGTGTCACTGTCATTGTTTTGGTCATCAGCAACGTGGTTGCCCTCGCTTGCTTCGTCTAGATTGTCTTCTTCACCAGCTATTGTGCCGTCATCCACCTCACTGGTAGGATCTTTGGGGCAACCACTTTTAGTCCGTTTTCTTGCAAATCCTGAGATGATGGCCTGCGACATATAGGCAACTGTCCATGGTATATAGAATATACTTACTTTGACTACAAGGTTGAGGATGTGCACAAAGCACCTCACTCAAGTTTGCGCTGAGTTTAGTCCACCGAGGGACTCAAGCTCTGATATCATGGTATCATTGTTTGACGCGTTGTCACACATAATTCCCAGCAGCTTTTTTGATCTGTTAAGCGTTGAAACAATGTGGCGAGTTATCAATACAATGCTTACCTTCTTCTCGGTACCGAGAGACTTCAGACAGCTTGTGAGCACCTCCGCGAGATACACACCAGTGTGACCTTTTGTCAGCCTGAATCCAACCTATCAGTCCTTATTTGAGCGCAGCGGAGTATAAGAAGAAATGCATACCAAATGAAATAAAGTACAAACGTGGCTACATTCCCTTTGATGACATGATAGACGGTAACACCAAGGAAAGAGTAGACGTTGGGTGACGTCCATCCATCAAGGCAAAGGTGAAGGCCGCCAGGATAGTCTTGCAGTATTTTGCTGATATGCACGCGCGTGAGATTGAAAATCTCGCGCACGTCCCGCGACACAGTACTGGGGCCTGGAACTTCGGCTTTGGCGTACAACATTGATATGATGGCGAGGAATTTGGGATCCCTAACAATCTTGAAGGGGCAATGGCGACAAGCAACCCATAGAGCCACAAGAAAGCACAGTTGTGGTTTGCTATATGCCGTACCATGAGCAAACACTGCAATGCTCTGATCGGCAGGAGCGACTGCTGGTGAGCATGACTGTATGTGACAGCTTAAGTTTCCAGTTGACGTGTTGGTACGGTGTTGCAAAACTGAGATTAATGGACTGTGTTCTCATCAATTGTTGCCGGTTTGCGTAGAGAATAGATTGAGAGTACATACTTCAGCTTGCAGACAAATTTGTACTTGACATTTCCTTTCTCAATGTTAGGGCTTGATACATGTGCGCAAGCACTACCTGATGCGCAAGCATCCTGTGGCCAGATCAGTAGATCTGGCCTTTTACTCGTACTGATTAGATAGTGGGCCAGCGCTCATCGTGAGAAAATAGCATACCGCATATAGTAGTACTACGCAGTAGAAGATCTCAGTATTTAGGACTGAGATCTGGTAGATTTAGAGGACATCTTTTTATCTTGTTTACACGTAGGTTCCGAATACATATCAGTCATACTTACCTTGTGTGCATCCAAGAAGACACCCCCTACACTTTTTTAAGTACCCGAATTCTACCTACATACATTCTACTCCAATCACACTCTACTCCACAACTCCCTACAAAACCAAGTTATCTACGCGCCCATAAAAAACCAGATCCCGACACACCGGACATACCCTGAAGACCCCGGATGTCAGATGCAAAGAAGAACCCAAAATCGCACGAAACCTCCAATTCGCAGCGAATGGCCCACAGCCAATCCATATCCGCCGTCAGTCACGCGACCAGCAAGGCCGATGCCAAAAACGTGGCCATCATGCTCAAGAGTGAGCACGAGGCCGAAGAAGATTCATCGCAGGCCCGAAAGGGCGACCCTGACAAGCCCAAGTCAGTGGGTCGGACGATCACCGAAGTCCGAGATGGGCGGCGAAGCGAGAAAGTGCCCACTCAACCTTCTTCAAACAAGACCACCACCACAAAGGTGGCTGCATACGAGGGGAAACCCTCAGCAGTCAAGCCGGAAACGGCGTTTCAGGGCTGTACTCAAACATGCTCAAGTACGCCAAAACAGATGGTGGAACATCCTAGTGACTACAAGTTCCGACGCAAGTTCCTTAGGGAACTACCAGAAGATATCTCCACTGCCATAATGCAAAATAGCAAGATGACCGCCGAAGGGATGGTCATAGAGGAACTCCTAGCGGAGGCCCTATCCATCAAAAACACAGACAAGACTGCCTGTCTATTCCAGAGGCAGAGGAGTGCTTGCACCCAACAGAAACCAAGTGAGCACCCCTCGAGGTCAAGCGGGGAAAACCCCAATGACCATCGGACCAAAGAGAAAGGGCAGCCCGCCTCATTCGGTCAGAGACATCCACCCAGACGTCCGCAAGGACCCCCACCGCGTCGTGCAGAGCACACAAATTGGTTGGGTAACCGACCCATTCGACGCCCCATCCAGGGCGCAGGAGTCAGAACATTTGCTAGCACGGGCCAACCCAAACCACAGGCACTGCAGCACGACCGAGCCACGGAGGGGAAAAGAAACCTCCAATGGATCTGTCCAAGGTGCAGTGCTACAGATGCAACAAATATGGTCACTATGCGAGCGATCACAACAAACCCGGATTTCGTGCTATGGACGCCGTAGGGGAAAAAACAGAGGAGCAGAAGGACAAAATTGAGTCGCAGGACCAATTGGACTCGAACACAGACGAACTGGGGGCCAACCCCAACGGAGAACAATATGACTCCAATGAGGAGGCAGCTGGAGAAGAACACAACCTCCTCAACAACGACTACAGCTCTGACTCGGACAACAGACGATTTGCAGGCATGAGATTGTATTCTCAGCAAGACGAACCGGACAAAGAGCAGGGTCTCGAACCAGGACAAAGTGACCTTTCTCAACCACTTCCCATACCAGCTGCGACAGCGGCACAGGCGCAAGCCTCCCTGACAGCTAGCAGTGCAGCTAGTCTCAACTTACATTTGTTACAATCAACGATAGAGCACCTCATCACTGTACTTACAGTGGTGCGGTCATCAGACGATCTAGTGGCGAATGAAGACCGAGAGTCAATAGACTACCTCTGGCAAAGGATACTTCCAGGCCCACCACAGCCCACGTCGCGAGAAGACCACGCGCGAATAGAACAACTCCCCAGGATATACAGGCAACTACTCGAAGAAAACCACGCTATGCGGACAGACATGGCAATTATCAGCCGGGCAATAAACCCGGCGTCGCCTGTGACAGAACTTCAAAGGGAAACCTCAATAGCGTCGGTACTAGCTCGAGAGCGTACCTGCCGCGAACAATGGGACAGTATGCTCGAAAGAGTTTGACCCTCTCCAGGTGAAATGGCCGTACAGGCCGCCAGCAATCTTCACAACCTGACGAGTAATACTTGTCAACGAATTGATGAAGAACAATTACCTGACCTGATACCAATGTCAGTAGATGAATCCTTCGACGACAGGGTGTCGATGGTCTCGGAATACGCCGACGACATTGTCCAATATACCCTCCAGGAGGACACCGCTAACGGGGGGTACTACGACGACTGGTACGATGAAGGGGATAACTATCCCGACCCGGAAACGGCATTTGGAATGCAAGTGATACCTACCACGGGGGAAACCCTTTTTCGCCTTGCAGACGAGCACGGACAACGTGAAGCAATGAGGACTACGAGCGAAGCTAGACCTCGCCCAAAGTTGAACTCATGCTGTGTAACCATACATGGCACGATACACGGCCTCACGGCCAACATCTTGCTGGACACAGGGTCCTTGATAAATGCGATAAGCCCGTCATACGCCTGCGTGGCTAAAATCACGGCCTTCCCACAAGAAAAACCTGTTGGGCTCCAGTTGGGCTGTGTAGGCAGCCGTTCAAAGATCAACTTTGGAGTACAGGAGAAGTTAAAGGTGGGAAGTTCCACCTTCAACCTCTACTTCGACGTGGTTGATATCAACCACTACGACATGGTACTCGGCATGCCGTTCATGTGAGAGCACAACGTGGTGATGGACTTCACGCAAAATACAATACGATTCAGCACAGACTCTGTGCCTACTCTTGAAGGGGAAGGGAAGGACGAGACAATAACGCGTAAGTCCACGCGGGAGCAAAAGCTCACACCCAAACCCTCAACAACGGATTGACTATTGAAGGGCGCAAGCCCCCCACCAACCGCATCAGAGCTGGACTCTATAGCGGTGCAAGTAGCGAGCTCAACCCGTGAACGTTTCCATAATATCACCTTACACAGGCCGAAATGCCCTCCCGAATTGTCCAAAAAGGACCTACCCCACTTGAGAGCCCACTGGGCTTCAGACTACGCGGACATCATGTCCGGGGTACCGGAGAAACTACCTCCTATACGTGAAATAAACCACACAATTCCCATCATTAACAAAAGTCATAAATACCGGTACCACCACCCGAGGTGCCCAGATGCACTCAAGCCCAAGCTGCTAGAGAAAATTGAAAGATACAAACGAGCAGGATGGTGGACATTCCAAAATGTCCCCCAAGCTGCGCCAATGCTCTGCCTTCCCAAGAAGCATGGTTTGTTAAGAACCGTATTTGATTGCCGTCAACGAAACGACAATACCGTACACATGTGTCCCCGTTCCCTGACCAGGAACAAATCCGCATAGACGTAGCAAGAGCTAAGTACAGGTCAAAGATCGACCTCTCCGACGCGTACGAACAAGTGCATATAGTCCCAGAGGACGTCCACAAGACCGCATTTGCTACAGTGTATAGCACAATGCTCAGCCTTATTATGCAACAAGGAGATTGCAACGCACCATCCACCTTCCAGCGTCTCATGACGCACATCATACGAGAATACATAGGACACTTCGTCCATGTATATCTCAACGACATATTTGTCTTCTCAAACAGTATTGTCGAACACGAGGGACACCTCAAACTTATATTTGAACGCCTCAGGTCCGCCGAATTATATCTTAAGGCGTCCAAATGCGACCTTTACTCCGAAAGGATGGACTGTCTGGGTCATATCGTACACAATCGAGGCCTGCACGCAAGTGCTGATAAAATGGCCAAGGTGCGCGAGTGTCGCACACCCAGGGACTACGGTGACATCCAGAGGTTCCTCGGACTAGTGCAATACCTAGCACAGTTTATGCCTGACGTATCTTCATATACTGGACCCCTCGCCAAAATTTTGCGGAACGGCCACGTCTTCCAATGGAAGGCCCTGCAGAGAAGTGCTTTCAGTCCATCAAGGAGCTCGCGTGCAGGGTGCCTATACTCAGGCCAATAGACCCCAGGCTCAAGGAGCCCATATGGGTCATATGCGACGCATCCATCTATGGCGTTGGAGCCGTATATGGGCAAGGTCCCGAATGGCATTCGTGCAGGCCAGCCGGATTTATGTCGAAGAAATTCACCGTGGCACAACACGCTTACAGCGTATTCGAGCGTATTCGAGATGGAAACCATAGCCATACTCGAAGCCCTACTGAAATGGGAGGACAAACTCATGGGTCACCCCATCAACATAGTCACAGACCACAAAGCGTTAGAATTCTTCAAGACACAGGCTAACTTTTCTCCACGGCAGACTCGCTGGATGGAGTACCTCGAATGTTTCGATTACAAAATAATTTACGTGAAAGGTGAACTAAATAAGGTGGCCAACTGCCTATCTTGCTATTACGGGAATGACAACCCTGGAGAAACCCACCCATTTGACGGCTATGTCAATGCCGACATCCGCTTTGACCCAGAGGGTCACAAACTACCCAAGGAAAGGAGGGCAGAACTCCGATCTGCACGCGCGGGGCAACCCACACAACACACTACTTGCGCAGGGCAACCTGCAAACCGTCCCCCTTGCCGGCAGGCGAACACTAGGCCCGCACCCCCAATGGTGCCCACGAGTGACCCGGGCGCAAGTCTAGCACCCCAGGTCATCGAGACTTGGATCCGTTACCTCAACGCAAATCCAAATGTCGAGATCCCTGGAATTGAAAGGGACCCAGTCACTTGCTGAGTAGGAAACTCGGACCGTCTCAGAGGGATGATTAGAGTCGCCCGCCTGGGACCACCGTCCTCGTCAACCACGCCGTCCATCGAGTTCATTCGAGCTCTCGTCGCGGTTGGCAAGGAGGAGATCGAGCCCACGGCATCGCAGTTGTTCGAGACAACTGCCATGACCGAAGAACTCACGGAGGACAATGTCCTTCGATGGCTGCGTGGGGTGACAGGTGAACTACTGTCCCTCGACATTGAAATCATCACCTCGCCACAGGTCGCTGAGATCAACCAGTGGCTGTCGGCCGTGTTCCTGTGGGACTCAACCTTGACCCCCCTGCCACCTTTGAGGTCACCGTCACCCTCCGACCATGGCTCGAAGAAGTCAGAACCATTGGGCCCTACCATGTAGGGACCCATCATTGCATACACTCGGCCACTCGGCCACACTACATACATCATCGACTGCTGGTTCTTCAACTTCCATCGCATACCCAATGTCTCGTCTAGGGGGAGGGTGTTAGGGCTTGATACATGTGCGTAAGCACTACCTGATGCGCAAGCATCCTGTGGCCAGATCGGTAGATCTGGCCTTTTACTTGTACTGATTAGATGGTGGGCCAGCGCCGATTGTAAGAAAATAGCATACCAAATATTGTAGTACTACACAGTAGCAGATCTCAGTATTTAGGACTGAGATCTGGTAGATTTAAAGGACATCCTTTTTATCTTGTACACAAGTAGGTTCCGAATACATATTGGTCATACTTACCTTGTGTGCATCCAAGAAGACACCCTTACACCTGCGCGGTTCTGGGTAGGAGGATTGGTGCACCACATACCTGCGGGTACGGGTGCGGGTTGATCCGCGGGTGCACACGTGCTATGCTTTAGTGCATTTGTATGTCTGGCGTGGAACTCTGCAATGCTCTCTTTCGCATTGGTCAGATTTACTGCAGGTTCCCACGTTACGTCGCCTTCTCCATAGCCTTTCCAATTGACTAAGTACTGCATTTGCTTCCGATAGATCCGACTGTCTAGGATCTTCTCAACTTCATAGACTTGTTGATCATCTACTATGATTGGTGCTGGTGGTTCCGGTATGAGGCCGTTTACTACGTTTCCTCGGTACGGAGATAGCCGTTCAACATTGATGTTGTCATCAATACAATGTCCGGATTTGAGTTTGATCCGATACGTATGTTCACCGGTTTTCTGAAGAACTGTGAATGGACCAAGCTATCTAGGCCCTAGCTTGTCAGACTGCTGATGTACTTTGACGTTCTTGGAAGACAACCACACAAGGTCCCCTTCCTTGAAGACTGGAGTAGTTCTGCGGGTGTATGCGGAAGCTTTGGCCATCTTTTCCTTAGATAGACGTGAGGCAGCTTCAGCTTCTGCCTGAACCTGTCTGAGCTTTCCCAGACGTGTGTCCAGGTTTGGCATGCGACTTTGACGACCGATGGGGATGGTGAAGTCCGGTAGATACCCGTACATGACTTCAAACGGAGAGTGCTGAGTAGATGAGTTGACCCGGTGTCATGGATGGCCTGACTAGCCCTTAATTTTCGCAATTTACCTCTTGTTTTTATCTGTAAAACTCCGGGCTACAACCTAGTTTCAATTCTCTCTGCATAAACTCCCTTTGCACGTCTATTAAGCGCCCGTATCACGTGGCTTAGACGCTCCACACGGTCACATTACTTGCTACTACGTCACACTGGCATGTGACTTAGCTTAAGTAAGACCACATGGCTACAACCACATGGCTCAGCCCATAGCTAGGGTTTGACGTCATAGATACCGTCCACATGGGCTCCTTATTGTTCTTTCCCTATTGTTCTCTTTATGGAAGGATGTTCTCACAGGTGTGGGAATGGAATACAATAGTTGGTCTCCTTTTAGATAGATTCTCTCACGGGTAGAGTTCTTGGCAAGGTCTAGACAATAGCTATTGTTCTCCTTTAGGTAGTTCTTTTGTTCTTCGTTCACACGGCTTCTTGCAAAGCCTGCCCTTAACATGGTCTGTGCGCAGGCCCCTGAAGTCTATATAAGCAGCTACATGTACGCTCCTAGCCCTCATCTCGACCTCTTGGTCTTTACTGGGCTAGGTAAGCAACACCCCTCTTGTACTACATAGCGAGTAGTATCAATGCTAACTTGGTCTTTACTGGGCTAGATTTCTGAATAAGTTTGATAGCTGGTGAACGCATTGTGCTTCACGCCTGCCACCACCTCCTCGTCGTCATCCACATCGTGTCCCTGTTTGTCACGTCGAGCCCTGTCTCCGTGTCACCCGGGAGTTGATGGCGAATTCAGCCACTGAGATGTATTCTGCCCAATCATCTTGTCGTTGGTCAACAAAGAGTCGTAGAATCTTTTCTACCTCTTGATTGGTTCTTTCCGTTTGACCATTGGCCTGAGGGTGGTAGGCGGTAGTCATAGCGCCATTGATGCCTAGCCGTTTGTACAACGCTTGCATGACACGAGCTGCAAACTGGGGTCCTCTATCGGATATGAACTGTTGGGGAATGCCGTGAAGCCTGAACACCTTTCTGATGTGAAGGTCGGCTATACCATCCGCTGTGACAGTAGACTGAGTTGGGATTACATGTGTTTGCTTGCTGTACAAGTCTGTGTACACGGCAATCATGTCAAAACCGTTACTGCGTGGGAGTGGTCCGACTAAGTCTACACCAACCACCTGCCAAGGTCCGTCTGGTACTTCAATGGGCTGCATTGGGGCAACCGGGTGCTGTGCCGGTTTGGTTCGCTGACATTTGTCACATCCCAGGACGTATTGTTCTACAAATCATGCCATGCAAGGCCACCAATAGTGTCGTGTAACTAGTTCCAGGGTTGCATGTTTGCCGGGATGTCCTGCTGGTAATGCATCATGGCAACGTCGTACAATCTCCCTGCGGACTTCTCGATCCTTTGGAATGTACAGCTTCCCTTTCTAGTACACCAGCCCATTGTCTTCTTCCCACTCAAGTCCACCATCAGTCAACTTTCGGGGTCCATCCTTCCTAAGTTTGGCTAGTCCCTGGACTACCTCTGCTTCTTGAATACTGATGTCCTTAATTCGTGACTCTATCAGATCTGACTCCGGAATACTCGAGGCGGCTATTGTCTGGAAGTATTTGGGTTTCAGCACAACTTGTTCCTTGTTGTCTGATGCATCCAAAACTTCCAAGGTTCTGACCCGGGATAGTGGGTCACCTTGAGTAAGGGTCTTTCCGGGTTTGTGTGTTAAAACAAAGTCAGATACAAAGACCACCGAGCTTGTCGTCTAGACAGGTCCTGGGCGGTACGCCAGTACTGCAGATTCTGATGATCTGTGATGATCTCAAAGGGCACGGGTAATCCTTCTAGATAGTGACGCCAATTCTCGAGAGCTCTGATGGTAGCGAGCATTTCTCGATCATAGATCTTGTAGTTCCGTTCCGCTTCGGCCATCGACTGAGACCGAAACGCTACAGGGTGCCATTGTTTATCCTCTAGTTTCTGCAAAAGAACTCCTCCAGTTGCAAAGCCAGACGCATCAACTTCAATACGTGTGGGGCAATCAGGTTTTCATGTGACTAGAATAGGTTCCTGAGTGAATGCATCTTTGAGCATCTGAAAGGCGTTCTGCTGTGCTTCTCCCCACTTCCAAGGTTGGTCTTTCTTGGTGAGATTGTGGAGGGGACAAGTATGCCGTGCAAAGTCCTTGATGAAACGTCGGTAAAAGTTGGCAAATCCAATGAAGCCGCATACATCACGGAGGTTCTGTGGTACCGGCCAGTTGGTGATAGCTTCTATTTTACCTGAGTCCATACGGATTTTTCCGTTACCAATGATTAAACCTAGGTACTCGACTTGTGACTGTTCAAATTTGCATTTTTTGGTGCGAAGATTCAAGTCATTGGCCTCAAGTCGAGATAGTACCTCATGAACGATTTCCGGTGTTCCGTAATGTCTGAACTGAAGACGAGGATGTCATCTAAGTATACCGAGACCTTTCCTTCCGCAATGAGATCAGCAAAGATGGAGTTCATCATTGCTTGAAATGTGGCTGGAGAGTTGGTCATGCCAAACAACATCACCTTAGGCCCGAACAGCCCTCGGTTTGTCACAAATGCACCCTTCCATTTGTCATTCTCCTTAACCCAAATGTTATGGTAACCCCATCGTACGTCAAACTTGGTAAAGATTTTGGCTTGACGAAGCCGATTGGTAATATCAGATACCAAGGGGAGTGGGTAGCGGGTTTTGATCGTGATGTCATTTAACCGTCGATAGTCCTGAACAAGCCGGAGCTTGCCATCCTTCCTCTTGACAAAGAATACCAGTGAGGCCATAGGCGACTTGGATGGGACAATATATCCTTTCGCTCGGTTTTCCTCAATAAACTTGTCCAGCTCTGCTTGTTCATTCGGAGACATGGGGTAGACCTTGGATCTGAACATCTTTGGGCTCTCTGTCAGGTCAATCGTATGATCCCAGGGCTGATGCTTGGGGAGGCACTGATACGCCCGGAAATCGGCTAGGCGCGGAGGCCCGGCAGTAGCCCGCCATTTGCGCGGCCCGCGTCATCCTGCGCGGCAAGTCCCTCCAATTTCCCAGCGTCACGAGCACGAGGAGTTCGCCGAGGTCACGAGGAGTCCGCCGAGGATCCGAGGACTTGACAAGGAGCAATGCGCCGGAAACATCCGAGGCCGAGGAATCGCACCGAACTCTGACACACAGACACGCCCCTTTTTGCATCGGAGCATGGGCCGGCCAGCCACCAAGTGTTTCGGACACGGGTCGGACCAACGGTAGAAGAAACTTGACGCGCGAACCCCGTTTCAGGAAGACTCCTATCACGCCACGCTGTGCAACTCCTGGACGGCGCCTCATCACCTGCTCGCGATGGTTGGCGCCTCTGCAGCGCAAGGGCGCGCGCCGCTACTCCGCGTCGACCAGCGCTGTGTCCCGCCAGGCGTCGACTCGCTGGACATTTTGCCTCCGCAGACGGAAGTATTCTGCCACCCCGTTTCCTCGCTCTCGCGTTTGGGTTTAGGACATAGAAGGAAAGGTTTAGGAGAGGGTCTTCAGGGTATATAAAAAGGTGTTGCTTGTACTGCGTAGAAGATCAATCAATCCCCACCCCAGTTTCCAGAGTTCACTTTACGCTTTGCGTTCGCGTCGAGGGAGTCTCTTCGCGCCCATAGCTGTAGCTTCTTCTGCGTTGTCTCACTGCGACCTTTTCCACGTTTATGTCCGCTGCGTCTACCAACGACAACCCGCCTCGAGTCTGCCGTTACTGTCCAACTGTTCCCCACCTACCCGACGGTTGCTGCCCTTACCGCCCGCGCCTGCGCGAGGTTCTACGCCGTTACCCCATCATCCCCGCGCCCACGCCGCCGCCAGAACCCTCAGCAGCGCCTACGGTCTCCCCTGAGAGATCAACTCCTAAATTACCCTCGCCAGCGTCGTCCGTCGCCTCCGTCGCGGACTCGCTTGAAAACTGCTCCTACTGCGACACTCAGAGCGATCACCCAATTCCCCTAAGTTCAGGACCTTTCGTCCCGCTCGACTGCGATCGCCCGCGCGCGCCAAACCCAGATTGCTGGCTATCTCCAGACTTTGAAGGCGAGGATCACGAGTGCGAACTAGTACAGTTCAATCTTACCAGCTCAACCAACGTCGTCGTTGGCCACGCATTTGCCTGTAATACGCATCGCCGCTCGGGAGGTGTTGTTCTACACTACCGCCCCCGCGCGCAGTCTGTCGAGTCCACTTGACTGCGATCTCACATAGCCTTCCGCTGCGACTCGCGCGCCATTAGCTTATCTTTCTCTCACGTTTCCTTTTGGCTTTGTTATACTGCGTTTGCTTTTTAACTGCGTTATTTTACTGCGTTACTGCGTTGCGTTTCATCTTCACTGCGTCGAGCTTACTGCGTTCACTTTCACTGCGCCCGCGTTTTACAGCGACTACTTCATCTTCACCAGCGACCGCGTTTTGTGTTCGAGATTCATATTGCGTCTGCGTTTATCTTCTGCGTCCCTCCGCGCGCCGTTTTCCTACAAGCCGCGACCTTTCACGCGCGCTCTCTTGGAGCCGCGCTATAACTCTTTCGCTTTCACCGCGCCGACTTGCCCTTTTACCCGCGATACGCGTGGTAGTTGCCCGTCTAGCTCCCTTCATATAAACTATATCACAAAAACCGTGTCGCTCTTTTAGCACAGGTAAAACTAGGACTCTAAGACCACCTCGCACACTTTAACACTTTCGCGCTTCCACACCTTTACACTTCTATTGCCACTTCGTGGGTGGTTGTGTTGTCTTTAAGGTTGTTCTTAGTTTGAAGCGTGACTCAGTGTTTCAGCGCTGTGATGCTTCTTCTGAGAAGACTTTCTGGTGTATGCGGTATTCCTCTGGAACCATCTGTTTGAACGTCCGTTGTTCTTTAGATTGATGGGCTTTAGCTGCGATGTCTGTGGAGTATGTAAAGCTAGCACAAGAGTAAAGCTCTCCCTTGGTGTCCTGAATGATACCGGCTCTGAGCCAGGCTCACCTCTGCTTCCAATTGGCTGTGATAGACTGGAAGGGTTCAAAGTCTTCTTCGGCTTCCAGTTCCATTTCTCCGGTAGCCCAATTGATCTTGGGGTTTGCTTTGCGAAGCCAGGGTAGGCCTAGAATACAGTCTTCTGGTCCAATGTCTGTGACCAAAAAGGTTGCATTTTCCTTGATAGCCCCAACTTGTAGTTCGAGCTCTGCTCTGTGTGTGATACGTCCTCCTTGATTTAGAGTCCCATCGATGTTATGGAGTGGGATCTGTCTTTCTAAGGGGACCGTACGTACTCAGTGCCGATTGACAAAGTCTTGACTCAGGAATAAAGCGGTGGCTCCTGAGTCGATCATGGCTTTGATGCCTTGGTCTCTAAACACTCCTTTGAGCGTGATAGGAACTCGGAAGTGCATGCTAAGCGGGTCTATTTTGGGTACTATGCGGGACGACAAGGTTTCAAAGTAATTATACATGTCGTTAAATAAAACTGGAGGCTGCGGATCAAGTTGCTGTGCGGGTTTTATATCTAGTACAGGAGCGCTATCCAAAACTGTGTCCGTGGGGGTTTCATCAATGTCCTTCACTTCTTCTATGTAAGTCTTTCTAGAGGGACTCGAGGGTGCGGTTTCACCTGGAGTCCTCCCTAAAAATCCCGTTGATTGCCGAGCTGCTTGGCCTGGTCCGTGAGCAATGACATCTGTTTCATGATGGCATTGTAGTCAAACGGAGTTGAAGACGAAGAGCTGGCAAGGGTTGCGGCGGGCGGGGTAGGTAAGGGCCTTGCAGACAAGGACAACGAGGGGACCGAAGTGGACAGATTGAAGAGAGCGCTGGCAGCCACCTTCTGTTGCCTAGGTGGGTACCCAAGGAACCGGCTTTGGCACACTTGTGCCTGATGGTTGCCTCCACAATGTCCACACAATTCTCAATCATGTTTGCCATCTTTCTTCTGGTGCTCCTTAGATCCACATCCGTAGCATCTTCCATTCATTGCTTTCATGAAGTCAGCACATGTTTTTCCATTGGGACCAATTTTAGTTGCGTCAATTTCCATGGCATTGAAATCGCAAGACGGTTGGACAAAAGGAGCCGGGGACGAGGTGGAGACCGGGGTGGATTTGAACACGTTGGGGACTGTTCGACCTTGTTCTCGAGCTTTTTCCTGAGCTTGACCCCAAAGACAATTGTTGATGTCGGTGGCCACATTGATGAGATCAATAAGGGTGACATGGGACCATGCGGTGTGGACTAGTTCATCCTTAATCGTGGTGCTCAGATGTTCATAGTAGCGATCACGAAGGTCTTGTGTCGAGTAACCTGTCCTGTCCATGATTTCCCGGAATCAGGCCGTGTACTCGGGAACCATCTTTTTGCCTTGCCACAGCTCCCTGAGCCTGGCCTCAGCATCCACCATTTTGTCAACCGGTCCAAATCGTGCTTTGAACGCCGTTCTGAAGTTGTCCCAATCACCATTGAATGCCATTTGATGACTGGCAATCAAGTCCATGTGGGGCATTGCCCAAACTGCCGCATCTTCTGTCATAAATGACAGGGTCGACAAAATCCAGAGGTGGTCTAACCGGGTCTGACCCCCTTGGGCATTGTATGGCAACAGCTTCTCATTAAACTGTGCGTACATTGAAGGCAGCTAGAAAGCGATGCACGTCACTACTTGCATTGCCCTTGAAACTAGCGGGCTTTTCTACAACCCTTTCCCGTGACCTGTTGTTTACTGGTTGTTGCTGGTTCTGAACTAGCGCTGTGATGGCTTGTGTCAGCTGTTGCTGACCAAGGAGTAGCACATGCAGAAGTTGTTCTGCTGTGGGGGGCGGAGACAGTTCTTGTGCAGGGGCTGGGGTAGCTGCCCTAGAAGCATGCTGGGACACGTTGGTGGAATCCATCTGGTACTGTTCCTGCGTGAAGGTTCTATCGAAGTCTTCTTCAGGTTCCGGCAGGGGGGGAAGAGATTCAAGGATGCGATCCTCTTGCCAATGATGAATGGGCCGGTACTGACTTGCAAAACAACCCGGATATGTAATTCTGTTGTAACGGTTTGGACACGGCTGTACTTCGCAGAGTTGATGTCCTTCTTCAGGATTGTAACACTCGTCTCTGACTGTTTTGTGGTTGAAGGCGTGCGGATAACTTTCACAGGTGAGGTGATCTCTGGACCAGATACTGCTATTGGGACTTTGGGAAGCCACACTGTATTCTACTTAGAACGAGATGAAGTACTTGTCTGCCCAAACTTTGTCTACCGCTTTGAACACTTGTTTGTAGTTCCTCCTTAAACCCGTGGAACTAATTTTCCCAATCGCCTTTAATTCCCAATCCAGCAGCTGCCACTCACGGTGAGTGATGACAGGGGCTCGGGTTGGTAATTCCTCTAGAAGCTTCTCTAGCTTCTGTTTCTCCTGCTCAAACTGACGCTTCGTATCTTTGTGAAGCTGGTGGTATTTGTTGATGGTGGGGAGGATCAACAGACGTTGGAGGGTGGCGGTGAGCTTGGGAGTGAAGATACCTCGAAGTTCTTCAACAGTATGCTTGCAGAAGTCAATGAGAGTCGGCTTAGCTGCTATGAGGGCTGCGCTAGGGTTGGTAGCGGGCCGGGCTGTGAAGCGTTCTGCTAGCAAGGGCTTCTTAGGAAGATTTGCTAAGGCCTCGGCTCATTCGCGTGCGGTACGGGCAGCAAACTCTTTGGACTCAGCACGGAGTTTCTCAAACTCCTCTGCTGTAGGGGATCTGTGTGTGAGGGCGGAACCCTTAGGTTTACGACGACCGACGTAGGAGGCAATAGCCTTACGCTCTTTCTCTGTATATTTGTGACTTTTGCCACGTGCGTGCTCTGCGTCAAGCTGATCAAACACGGCCTGGGGTAAGGCGCGATGGATCTGGACTTCTCGACGTGCTTGGTTCAGATCCTTGTGCAAAGGATCTGGACGAGCGGTGAAACGGGAGTGGGATTCTTTCGGCACTAAGAATCAACCACTTAAAGTGAACGAGTTAGCAATCAAGCACGTCAAGATGGACGGCGATGGCTTACTCTCAAACGTAGGGGGGAATAAACTTTTTAAACTGGGGGGACAGGAAGACTTGATCCAAGCTAAGGGCAGTCGTACCGGTAGCTGTGTGGTATCTTGACCTGATGTTGCGGAGCGACTGCTATTATACTGATAACCCTAAACAAGGGTGGAGAAGAGGAGGAGTGGAAGTGAAAGTTGATTCCAACGACGACAACGAGGTCAAAGTCAATGATAAGCAGGCAAGCAGGCTCAGAGGCCGGATACTAGCAGTGTAAATGACAGAGTTAATAAGGTATGATACTAAGTTACATGCAGTAACTCACCTAGCAGTGCAAATGACAGAGAGGTCAAGATGCAGAGCTAGGGAGGGTAAGGGCTACTATATATACTGTGGCTGGGTGGTCTGTGCACAAGTTCCCACACTAGGGACTGGAGTAACTGTGGGGCTGGAGTAACAATAGAACAATAAGGGACCAGGGTAACTGTCAAGGACCAGGGTAGCTGTCAAAGACCAGAGTACGTAGAACAATAGAGCTAGAACAATAAGACAATAGAACAATAGAAACTGGAACAATAGAACAATGGAACCTGGGGGAATCCCTGGGGAATCCCTAACAATAGATAGAAGACAATAGACAAAAGACAATAGGATAATAAGAACTGGGGGAATCCCTGGGGAATCCCTAACAGTGGAATGAGAACAATAGAACAATAGCCTAGGTTGATCTGGAACCGCTCCAGATGGAGTCTAGGGTTTGGGTCTGGACTATTGATAAATAAGGCAGGATGTCACGTGACCCGGGTTAGGGTTAGGTCCGGTAACACTCCTAGCCGGAAAATAAGCACTCTAGATAGGCGCCTAATGCTATAAACTTGTGACAATATTGGAAAAATCCGGTCTCTGTTGGACTATCCATGTCAAGCTGGGTCATGGGGTCAGGTCATGGGGACAATTGCTATTGGTTGATTATTGAAGTGGCACCACTAGGGCATAGGGCATGCTTAGTAAGGTAGATTACTTTGCTTACTCATGTAGGTATTAGGGGTCTTAGGGTAGTACCTGGGGTCCTCCCCTTCATGTATATAGAGGCACTCCTGAGGGCATATCCCCTCAGTCTTATCCACTGTGTTGAACTAGGACTACTCAGTACCCACCAGTACTTTGCTCACCACCACTCTTACTCTCTATCTCACACTATCTCCCCCAGTTTATCAACTTACCTGGTGAGTAGTAACCTTAACTGTTACAGGCGCCACTACCTTGAGGGGCTCAAGGAACCGTTTGAGATCCAGACAGATCACGCCAACCTGCAGTACTGGAAAACTGTGCAACACCTCACTCAATGCCAAGCACGTTTGTCATTACTCTTGGCTGACTTCGACTTTGTGTTGGTTCACAAGCCTGGCAGTACCATGATACACGCTGATCCTCTCTCTCGTCTTCACTCACACGCTGTCACAGACAAAGAAGACAACAAGGATCAGGTGGTACTGAAACCGGAACATTCCTGGATCCTTGCTACCAGTGAACTTTCCACTGCTTCTCCACTCGAATCAAAGATCCAAGAATGCACGGAACAAGAAGCAGAAGTTGCACAAGCTCTCGCTACCCTGTGAAAGAAGGGTCCCCGCAAACTTGTCGGCGGCTTACTCGAATGGGAAGAGAGTGACGGACTCATCTACTACAAGGGAAAACTCTACATCCCTAACAACAAAGAGCTCCGTCATGAAATCGTCAAATCTTGCCATGACACACCCGCGGCTGGTTATCTGGGCAAACACGGCACCATAGAGCTAGTCTCACAGCACTATTGGTGGCCAAGGATGAATGCCTTCATAGAGACTTACGTACTAGGCTGTGATTGCTGTCAACGCTACAAGTCAGCTCCACATCCTAAAGCAGTACTACAGCCTCAGAAAACTCCGGCCGGACCTTGGGAACACGTTGGACTAGATCTCATCACTCAGCTGCCACCCTCTAAGGGATTTGATTCGATTGCGGTCTACGTTGACCACTACTCCAATCAAACGCACATCATCCCTACTACCACTAAGGTTAACACTGAGGGGATTGCTGATCTACACTACAAAGAAGTATTCCAACTTCACGGCATTCCCAAGAAGGTGTTCTCTGACTGAGGACCCCAATTTGCAGCGCGCTTCATGCATGCGCTCTATCACCGTTTGGGCATAGAGACTGGTTTTACAACCGCCTATCATCCGCAAGGAAATGGCAAAGTTGAACGCAAGAACCAGCATACCAAACAGTACCTGCGTCTATTCTGTCAGCAACAACAAGACGGCTAGGTTGATCATCTGCCAGCAGCTGAGTTTGCACTCAACTCGCAAGTACATGCGGGTAACTCTCAAACACCGTTTGAAGTCATCGACAGATATCACCCCAACTTCACCATACCAGTTAGCAAGCGAAGCAATATCCCATCGCTTGATGAGCGCCTTGACAACATGGCTCGAGTATGCAAAGAGACCGAAGCAGCTCTTTGTCTAAGCAAAGAAAAGATGAAGCAACTCTACAAATCTGAGAAGCAATTGGGTTTGACATCACAGATACCATTCACATGGACTCCTTTTGTTCTTTCCCTAGTGTTCTCTTTATGGAAGGATGTTCTCACAGGTGTGGGAATGGAATACATCAGTTGGTCTCCTTTTAGATAGATTCTCTCACAAGTAGAGTTCTTGGCAAGGTCTAGACAATAGCTATTATTCTCCTTTAGGTAGTTCTTTTGTTCTTTGTTCACACGGCTTCTTGCAAAGCCTGCCCTCAACGTGGTCTTTGCAAGAAGCCGTGTGAACAAAGAACAAAAGAACTACCTAAAGGAGAACAATAGCTATTGTCTACACTGCGGGCAAAGGCTGATTTCACATGGCGTGAAATTATTGTGAGAGTTATTTGAGATGTTAAAAATCCCGTGAATATCTGCTTATGTTTGGTAGGTTACATTGATATACAATCAAAGACATTTTTGTGAATTTTCTACAACTTTTTAAGCCTATCTACTGGCAGCCTTTCCGCGCTCCGAAAATCTGTGTCAATATTGATTTTTGGGCAGATTTCCGACCAACCTAAAATTGTAAAGACAAATAGATTTCCCACGTGTGTCGGGTGATGGCAAACATAACGTGGCAAACAACTTTCCAGAACTTTTCAGTAGCACGTCGCCGGAAATGCTACCTGCCCTTTCCTTTTCTGGATTTTTTCATGCCCTTTTCCAAATCCGTGGAAGGCATCTTTTCCACTTGATTTTCCAAGCCTTGAAAGGTAAACTTCCTTTCATTTTTCTTTCTGATTTAACTACCACTTAAAAAACATGAATTCCTGCCCCTGAAAAGGCACAGAATTTGTATAGCATTATTTTGTATTCTCAAACATTAAGAAACAATTCCAAGCCCAAAATTGCTTATGGATTATCTGCTGATAGTTAACATTTAAGTGGGTAATCATGCAAATTTCAAGGTGTGTGAAATCGGCATTTGCCCCTAGTGCTAGACCTTGCCAAGAACTCTACTCGTGAGAGAATCTATCTAAAAGGAGACCAACTATTGTATTCCATTCCCACACCTGTGAGAACATCCATCCATAAAGAGAACAATAGAGAAAGAACAAAAGGAGTCCATGTGAACGTCATTTATGACATCAAACCCTAGCTATGGGCTGAGCCATGTGGTTGTAGCCATGTGGTCTTACTTAAGCTAAGTCACATGCCAGTGTGACGTAGTAGCAAGTAATGTGACCGTGTGGAGCATCTAAGCCACGTGATACGGGCGCTTAATAGATGTGCAAAGGGGTTTGTGCAGAGAAGGTTGCAACTGAGCTGCAGCCCGGAGTTTTACAGATAAAAACAAGAGGTAAATTGCGAAAATTAAGGGCTAGTCAGGCCATCCATGACCGAGTTGCTCAAGAAGCAAGGGAAAGTGGCAGGGGCAACTTTGAGGGGAAAACCACGGGGGTGTCGTATTCTCCGCTAAGCCAAGTACAGACACAGCGTATATAAGTAAAAGGCAATAGGGGCTATAGAAAATTGAAGCCATGCGAGAGCAAGGCAAGGAAAGGGGCATCGCGGGATGAAACGAGGGACAAACACGAAACATGTTACAGGAGCGATGGGGCACTGCCTTTAGCCGCTGTGCAAAGAGAACAGGCTGCGGAATCCGAGGGAGTGGAAAAGGGGGCCGGGGGGTTCCAACAGCTATGAGCTTGAGTGCGAGGGACTACAAGGATGCAATATGCAGCAAGTGAAGCAATGCAATGCAAGGCGAGGCAACGCGAGGCAAGGCGAGACAACGCGAGATAACGCAATGCGACGCAAAGGGAATGCAAGGCAACGCAACGCGAAGCAAAGGGAAGCAAAGCGACCCAATGCGAAGCAAGGCAAAATGAAGCAATGCAATGGAAAGCAAGGTGAAGCGATGCAATGGAGAGCAAAGCAAAGCGAGGCGATGCAATGCAAGTCTTGCCAGAACCAAGGGCTGCTGCTAGTCCATGCGAATGTGCTCGCCTTTGGGCCTGTTGCACGTCCATCAATTTCCGGGTGTATCAGCGTTGCAAGTACTCAGTGCTCAAGCTTGACTTGAGGCGGTCGAAGAGGTCCTGCTGGCTCCAGCCAGTGCGAGGGGCCCATGTCTCAAATTCAGAGATGTGGGTGGCAAAGGTCTTATTGCCTTGCTTCATGTTGGCAATTTTTGTCTTGGCCTCCATGACAGCATCTATAGGCTCGAATTTTGCTTTGAAACGCTCGATGAATGTATCCCAGCTATTGCCAAAAGCTGGTTGTTATTTGCAAGCTCCTCAATATGAAGACGAGCCCAGTCGGGAACATCGTCCTGCATGAACAACAGAGCACTGGTGATGAGTTTGTGAGGATTGAAGATCCTCGCGCCATTGTTGTCCAACCGGACCTGGCCTTGCGTGTCCTGTTGGAAAAACACCTTGCCCTGGTTTCGGGCCCAGACAATGAAAGCATGCCGGAAGAGCCTTGCTTCCGACGAAGCTTTTCCCTTAAAAGAGACCAGTTTCTTGACAATACTCCGTTCTCGGGACGTGTGCATGGCTGCTGCAGCTGCCGCTGGTTGTACCGCTGCTAGTGCGGCAACTTGGTTGGTGAGGTCCACCATTCTCTGTGTCAGGACGCCGAACATGGTTAGGATGTCCTGGGCACTTAGGCTGGCGGCTGGGACAGCAGGGGCAGCGGTGGTGGTGGGCGGGTTAAGATCCATGTTTTCCTTGGTATAGAGACAAAGATTTTCTATGGAGGGCGGTTGGTAGGTTTTTGTATAGTATTTGTGTTCAATAGCTTCAGTTGGGTCTAACTGATTGAACCGATTGGGGCACTGTGGTGTTTTTATGCACTTGTCAAACGATTTTTCGTCTTTTCGAAAGTGGTTGTCAGTGACCGAAATAGGATCGAAGAAATGGATACAATTATCACAAGGAAGAATAGACAATGTGGTGTGCAAACTGTGAATTTGTCTAGATCCACTCGTAGTAGCTATTGTTATTAACTACGGTAAGTTGCGCAAGAACTTTGTTATAGTTCTTACAAAGCTGCTTAAATGAAACCTTCCCAATTGCTTTGCAACCCCAGTCTAGGAGTTGCCACTTGCGGTCTGCTGTGACGGGTGCAAGCTTGTCAAGTCGGTTGAGGAAGTGATTGACTTTGTTGTTAAGATAAAGTAGCGCATGACGGTGGTCGGGGTCTGCACAGTTGATAAGTTCTTGGAGCCCTGTGAGAGCTTGTAGGCGGGTGCAAACCGCGGTGAGCTTTGGCCTGAAGATGCCGACGAGGTCAACCGGTGATAACTTCTTAAAGTCTATCAACACCGGTTTGAGTGCAGCAGGGAGTGGGCGGGGGAAACTTAGCGAGCTGCTCAGAGAGAGTTGGCTTGTGGGTTTGCTGCTCAGCTAGAGTGCAATCACGTTCTTCAGCGGCGCGTTCTGACAGGCGGTTGGGTGGCAGACGTCATTGCTGCCTTTGTAAGTACCTTTTTCCTCACTACTGCCTCTCTTACTCACTCTCCCATTCCAGCAAGCCTACGAAAATGTCTCGCCCCTGTGCAAGGATGCCGAGACCAATCCTACCTTCCTCCACCTCTTCTCTCTCTTTGCCGCTAAGGAACACTGCGTCCGCCTGCCCCAAGCTCAGCAGGTCTCTCTCCGCAATGCCCTCCGTCCCCTCTAGCACAGCCTCAGCGCCCATCTTTGCCAGACGTCCTTCCTGGAGGCTCCCATTGTCGAGCTTCTCCTCAAGTGGGATTGGTGGGTTGGTGACTGGCCCAAAAACAAGGACAACATGGACGCCAAGGCTTCCGCCAACGACCACAAATTTTTGCACTCCAAGTCGCCATCCGCTATTGTCGCCCAAGAGCCTGAAGCTGCGCTCATCGAGCTTACCAACGAGGATAAGGAGGAAGCGCAGCCGTGTCCTCCACGCAAACGCAAAAGGGCGGACACTTCCGCTTCTCTTGATGTGAGGGCCAGGCCACCGGCCAAGAAGCTGTCGCAGGCGCAGCAGGACCAGCTGCAGGGAATAGGTCCAAACTTGCTCACCGGCAAGGAGTGGCGGAATCTCCCCACCCACAGGACCGCTACTACGGTTGCTCTTGGAGAGAGTCGGGTGAGCACCCTCCCCGCTTTCTCTTTCTTGCCTTTCACTAACATCTCCTCCGCTTTTAGTGCGACTATTGCAAGGAAAAGGACCTTGAGCAGTGCCATCACCCTTAAAATGGTACCCGCGACTTCTGCTGTCTCCCTTGTGGAGACATCAAGCACGCTTGCCGGTTGAACGGCACGCCCTTTGACAAAGACATGCCAGATGTCGCGCAGACGCAGGACGAGGTGGAGGTCCTCGACAAAGAGCCGGCCCCACCACTCTTTGGTAACTCCATTGCCACCTCCAGGCCTCTTTGCGCCACTGCCGCTGCTGCCAATGCCAAGGGCAAAGGTAAGGCCCCCGCCTCCCCTTCTCTTGCCGCCGTTGCTGGTCCTAGCGGCCTCCAACTGGACGTTGTCATGCCGCCCCTGTGACCAGGGCTGCGTCACCCACAAGTTGCTCGCCCTCCTTCCCCGCGTCCTCCCCCTACCGTCTTCAATGTCGATGACGGTGTCGAGGAGATGCCTGGCAAACCTGCCAAACTTCACAGCAGAGCTCCTCCAACCGTGTGGTACTGCAACAGTACCTCACCGCCCTCAAGACTGAACTCGGTGCCGTGCTGGGTCAGATTACCATTGGCAACGCTCGGATGGCCGCTTTGCGCAGCGGTGCTACGCAATACAAGGTGAAGGTCCTGGCCGCGCAGCGTGAGCTGGACGCAGTCATTGCCAAGGAGGCTGCTCTATTTGCTGGCCCGTCGCTTTTGTAGGAGTCTCGTGGCTTGTCGCCGGTGCTGTCTGTCCGTGTCCTCGTCTTGCTTGTACTAGCTACTTAATATATAATGTCCAATTGTTTTCGCTGCTTATTTTATGAGTGAAGTAAGAAAAAAAAAGAGAAAACACCATATAAAGAAAAAAAGAATAAATAAAAATCCGAGGCTTGGGTGTGAGGCGCATGTGTATTCCTCCCCCCAAACTCACAAAATCTGCCCTGTTCTCAGGGTGCAGACGTCGGATTTGAGTAAAAATGTTAACGCAGCGACTCTCAGTAAGTCATCATGGAATTGCTGCGCTGTCCCACATGGCAGGACACAAAAATAATAGCTGTTGCAAAACAAAGTGGAGAAAATGGAAAAATATAATATGATGATACAACTAATCATAGAGTGTTTTGCACCTAGGCGTTGAGCGCGTGCGCCGGCTCATCTTCATTCTCTGCCGCCTGCGCGTCGCCTAAAGGCTTGTCTTTTTTGTCGTTGCCTTGCGACCGCGACACCTCCATCTCCTTAAGCTGTTCTAAAGTGATTTTGGCAAAGCTGTCTGGCAAGGGGATTTTGGCACGCTCCAGATATGGACTCTAAATGCTGCAACTGGTCGGTCTAAAACCACACCGTCCAACTCGCAGAGCACTCAAGCTCCTTCTTGATTCCTGGCAACAACAATAAGTGGTCCGAGATACCAGGCGTGCATCTTGCAATTCAAGGCCTTTTCAATTGTGGTGTTGCAAACTAGTACGAGCGATCCTCTCCTAAAATCAAAGTCGCGGATGGTATGCATGGGCTGCCTTAGTACAAGAGTCCATGTCCTTGTCTCATCGCGTGACCAGATGCTTCAACACTTTTGTAACGCGATTGCCCGTTGACTGATAAGATCCTCAGTGGACAACACAGAGTCCGCCGCCGGCTGCAGGTAGGTTGCTTCGACGATGTCAAGAGGAGTTATTGGATATGTGCCGGTAACCACGAAGTAAGTAGAACGGCCCATCCGTTTGCGCGTGGTGATTTGCTCTGACCAGAAAACCAATGCAGCAACCTGAGACCACCAACTAGCATCGCCGTTTGCTGCTTTATAGAGCGCCTGACAAACGTTGTAGTGAGCTTGCTTGACTTACCCATTTGCCTGCGAGTTGTAGCTGCTGATCCAAATATAATGGATGTGATATCGCTTGCCAAGGTATTCAATTGCGTTGACGAACGCGCCACCATTGTCCGAGACTATTTCCAAAAGTGCGCCCCAGCAACAGAGAATGTCGGTGAAAATTCATTCTCCTATTGTCTTCCCAGTCTCGGAGCGCAGAGCGCGGAACTCCGGCCAATGCGAAATTGAGCAGCGCCCTTGGACCACGTACTTGAAGCCCCCAGACACTGGCAGGTGCATGGTGTCCATGTATACTTTTGTGAAGAGCGGCACCGGTGGTTGGACTGTCGGAGGAAGCAGTATTTGACGTTTCTGTTGTGTCTGACATATATGGCAAGTCCTGATGTACCATGCAATATCTCCCAAGTGAAACGGCCACCAGAAACGCTCTGACACCATTGCGGCCGTTGCAAAAACTCCTTGATGAGCGGCGCCATTGTGACAGTCGCGAAGTACCTTCATACGGTCGCCTGGCCACACAACTAGCTTATGTGCTCCCGTGGCATCTTGTTGGAAGAGTTGCCCCCCATCCCCAAAGAACAAGGTTGGGTATCGGAGGAATGCCTGCAACTCTTTTTTACCCATGCCCTCCGGCGTTTCGAGTGTCTCCTAAAAGCGCGGGATGGCCTCTAACTTACCATCCATGTCCGCCGCCTTTTTGGTGCGGGGACATGTGCTGTACTCCAAACCCGGTCCTGGACCATTGTCAATCAGGTCATAAATGTAACCTGTAGTGGCCGAGGGAGTAGGAACAACCAGACGCGGGCGCGGCATTCCAGCTAACAAATGTGTTACAAACGGTCTTCACACCCTATTATTTTTCTTTAATTCTTTGATTATCTTGATAACTCGTTATCTTCTTTACAATTGCGTTGACGATCCAACTCATCTTTCCTCCATCATTCCCTGATCCACATTGCCTCCGTTCAACATGGACTATGATGTTATTAGTTGCCTCCTTGTGTCCATTCAAACCCCGGACCTAACTCTGATTGGTTACCATTGCCTTGGTCAACACTCGGCCTCTCCATACCTCTGTTACCACTCCATTGGGTCCAACCCCATCTATCCCCTGTTTCGGGTCCAACCCCATCCATCCCCTGTTTCGCCCCTTCTCTATTGATCTTTGCCTCATGATTCCCTTTTCTATTGTCCCTTGTTTCCGCACCTTGACGGTCTTTTCTCTCATTGGCTTTCCAAAGCAGTGGATTTTCTCTGTGTATTGTTCTTCCTTTCTATTCCTCCGATTCGCTACCACTACTTCGGACTGGTCCAAAAGTAGTTAGGTCAACTTGTATAAATAGCCGCTAGACATGGGGCTAGAACCTCAGTCTATCCACTTTGTATCAATATTCCTTCTATCAAACCATCATCTGTCTGCCACTGTGCTTGACAGCGACCGCGCGGCCTAGACCATCATCCGACCTTGTGTGTAGCTACACAAGGGGTTCTGACTTGATAACTTGTCCCTTGACGATAGTTAGTCTTAACATTTGGATAGACTCTTCTGGGTCTACCCCGCGCACCAAGAAGGTCAACTTGATTGGCAACGACTGTGGTCTTGCTGCAATCCCTTGTCATCCTCGCTAGCCTTACCCTGGATGGGAAGCAGCAACTAGACACATCAGACATCAGAAGCATATGACAGTAAGAGCTAAAACATCCCTCCCCTGCTACGGAACGCCACACCTTTTCTACAAGAAGAAACGAGACGTCTATCTTGACCAAGACAACGAGTGGGAGCATTGTACAGCTGACATTTGTCCCAATCGTGAACTAGCAAAACAAACAGTAAGACCGCCACACCCAGACTTTGAAGTTGTGGACGTTGCCCAAGTTGAGCGACACTTGCGAGAAGCCAGAAGACGTGACAAGAGACAAGCAGAAGTACCATCTGCTAGTAACAAACCACCGCTATTGTAGAAGAACTTACAGTAGCACCAAAGCCAACAATGAGTACCCCTGAGGAAGCAATACAACCCGAAGGTACTGGGCAAACAGAAGGTACCCAAGCACCAAGGACTGGAAGAGAACAAAGGCCAGTTACACCATTCACTACCTCTGATGACGACAACTCTTCAGCACCAGACCCCTCTTTCAACCCTATGATAGGGAAGGTCATGAGAAACGGATACAATCAGACCCTTTTGGCCCCGAGTACCCCTTTGACAGATACTCCGACGCCCCAACCAATGACCGAGCACCACCTGACAGTGAGTGGGAGAAGCTCAAACTCCGAGATCCCCAAGACTTTGATGGCAGGGCCGAGAAGTTTGACAAATGGTGGACCAACATGTTGATGTACATTAATATGCAGCCCAAGTGATTTGCTCTAGCCATACACAAGATTGTTTGCGTACTCAGCTACATGAACGGAGGAACAGCTGGACCATGGGCTATGCTGAAGAAGGAACAATACCTGATGGAAGATTTCCCACATTGGAGAGAATTCTGCGATGAAGTGTTGATGTTCTTCCAGGACAAAAGACTTAGAGAACAAGCATTAGCCAAGCTTGAAAGAGCAAATCAGGGTTCGAGAACAGTCCAAGAATACAACAACAATTTTTCCGTATTGCTGGGCCAATACAGCGAGAACCGGGACAAAACAGTGGTAATGGCTTGGTACAAGCACGGACTCAAGTGGAGCATCCTTTATGCCCTCCATAACCTACACCATCAACCGGAGAACCTCGGAGAAATGATGATAGAAGCACTCCAGCTAGAAAGGAACCAACAACTCCTGACGCTCGATCTGGCTGCTCATAATGGCCGTGGCAGGAGTGAGGGGGGAATTCAGTCTACCCGAACCCCCTACTCCAACAACAGCCAAGCCACCACAAGAGTTATGAACGCAGCAGATTGTGAGCATCACTTCAGAGACAGCCTGTGCTTCAGGTGCCATCAGCCTGGTCACAAAGCTAACAATCTCTCCTTCCATCCTGACTATAGGCCAAACCCACGCGCGCGACCTCGAGCGCAGAACCCGCCGCCTGCACTCCGAGCTGCAACAATGGTTGAAGGAGAAAGATCAGGCGCCAGCACTTTGGAAGCGAGAGGGGAGGAGGTTGGTCAGGAGGACACCACAGGAGTTATACGTCGCATGCGTGGCAGCGTGGCGGGCGATTCAAGCGAGACGTTTGGAGCTCTTGAAGAGTTACATTGTCGACACAATGGAGGGGGAACCCTGCAAGTTCTTGGGTCCGGCCGAGCACAGGAATGGGGTCTTTATGACCAAAAAAATCAGGAGGCGGTATACATGACGGAATGGAGAACCATGGCCTTTACAGGGCCGGATATGATAGATTGGGCCAACGACTCGTACTGGATAAGTTTGGCGGCGCATAAACAGGAGGATGTAGGGGTGACCCAGGAGGAAGTGGAGAGGTGTCTCAACTTAGAGTGGGTAGGGCCGCCCCTCTTCCGGGTCCAAGAATGGCAGGACGGAATACTGAAACTCGGCTGAATTTGGAAATAGTCTATAGGGCTGTAGCGGGGCTACCAGTTGAGGAGAGAGGCCTGTTTTTAGACAAACTTGAAGAAAGAGAGGGTTTTTAGTTTATCCTACTGTCACAGATTTTCAATGTTTCTACAAGACTTGCCTTACCAGGCAACGGTATTATTGGGAATATTTAGGCACTTATCCAGCGCTTATCCGGCGTCTATGTAGGCGCTTATCCAGCGCTTATCTGGCGCTTATCAGGCACTTATTCCGGCGCTTATTCTCAGTGCCTATCAATTGATGCGCTGATGCGCCTCCTGTCTCTGATGCGCTCCTTTCCTTATCTGTGTATCACATGATAGAACTCTCTGGAACCTTGTGAAACATGCTGGAACTATGATGTCATAGTATAGAACATTCCATTAGATGATGTCATAGTCCTTAGAACCTTCTGGAAAAGTCTAGCCTTGTCTTAGAACAAGCTAGAACAAGTCTAGCCTTGGAGCTGGGTCATGGGGTCAGGTCATGGGGACAATTGCTATTGGTTGATTATTGAAGTGTCACCACTAGGGCATAGGGCATGCTGAGTAAGGTAGATTACTTCGCTTACTCATGTAGGTATTAGGGGTCTTAGGGTAGTACCTGGGGTCCTCCCCTTCATGTATATATAGAGGCACTCCTGAGGGCATATCCCCTCAGTCTTATCCACTCTGTTGAACCAGGACTACTCAGTACCTACCGGTACTTTGCTCACCACCACTCATACTCTCTTTCTCATTATCCCCCCCTCAAGTCTAACACTTATCTGGTGAACAATAACCTTAACTGTTACATTTGGATAAGACTGCCCCTACTCCCTCACGTCTCTGGATGTGCTGGAGGTTTTCTTCCCCTTTCTTCTAGGTCTTGTGCCTGTGCGTGGGCCCCTTACAAATCTAGATAGAGGTAGCCGGACCATAGGCTCTAAGTGGTAGTCGTGTCTAGGCCTTGCCTTGATGTGCACAACTTGAATCACCCTCTCGCCCGATACTCCTAGAGCTGATTAGAGCAGGGGTTGGCATTATGCCAACATGATGAAAGTGTGCCACCCCACAGGTGATAGTGGAGTCTGGTGTCAGATGCTCGTTATAAGAGCTAGACAACAGAACCAGAAACCCATGAGTGCCTAGGCACGAAGACGGGTAACTTGTTCTAGCCGGACTTAGGGTCAGTGAAATACTGATCCGCCAACCATTTGCTGCATGGGTGGAACCATGACAGAGATACTTTCACCACCGGACCTGGAGAGAGAGTCCAGGCCGACGCCGGCACTACCCCACGCACACACATGACCTCTCCTTTATGGAGATTCTCGCACACCACTGAGCTGACAAGCTCATTACACTTTGTCACACTGTCACCATGCCACTCTCCCGCTATGTCGCTGCTAAGACCAGCCGCAAGGCTCCCTACTCCATCCCCGTCCGCAATGAAGTCACTGGACTTCAAGAACACTTTGCAGTCTCCAAGGAGACTCTCAACAAGTTCAAAAACACCGGCAAGCCTTGCCGTGTCAAGTACCCAGACAACAAACCTCTCATCAAGAGGATCGATCTTGAAGAGCAAGCTCGCACCACCATTGAGCATGAGGAGAATCAAGCTCGTATGAGACAGCTCTCTAGTCTCATGTCTCAGCGAAGTCTTCTCGATAGAATTGAGCAGCAGGAGAAGGAGAAAGCTGAAAAGCTCACTCTTCTTCAGCGAATCGAAGATTGAAACAGTTGCACTCATGTTCCCACTCCCACTCCTCTTCCCTCCAATCTCCATTTCCGTAAGACGAAGCTTATGCTTCGTCAACAGGAGTTCGAACCCATGATCACAGCAGCCTGTCAAAGGCTTGAGCCTGTGCTCAACAAGCTGAACGCCTCTTTCGCAAGTGGTGGCCAATCTTCGGATGCACGGCTCAACACTCGTCGCGAAAATGTTCAGTTGCTGATTGATCGAGTCTACATGATAGAACAGTGGTTCAAGGAGAACCATACGGACAAGATGTCAAATAGGGAATGGAGAATGTTGAAAAAGGACTTAAAAAGTTTGGGTAGAATTAGTTTTGTGAACATACACCGGAGATGGGGTTACATCTTAGAGTTACTAGAAGGACTGTTCAAAATGAACGCCTTTGTATATGTGGAAATGGAATAAAATGTATTGGCTGACAAGCCTTATTTAAATCGGTGACAACTTCCTGAAAAGGATTTAATGTGTGAAAATAACTCTGACAAGAGTTCAATGTGTGAAAAGTGGTGTTTCTCTTCTTCTACTAGAAATAGTATTTCGCTTGTCCTTTGCTAAATAAGAAATTAGAAGCAATGGCCACTCAATCCAACGCCGGATCCAGCGCTGCCCCCGCTGCTGCCAACCTCACCCACTCGGTTCTCTTTGGGAAAATTACACTGATTGTCTACAACCCTTCAGTCAAGAACTTTGAGCAGCACATATTCCACAACCTCAACATAGCCCAAGGGGCCTTCATCCGCACAGTTGAGGGAGAAGCAACTACGACCATTGTTCACAACATGATGAACCAGATGGTTCTCATATGGAACAATCAGCTGTTGTTGGAGGAGAATTACCTCCAGCAATACATTGATAAGGACGCTCAAGACCTCTACTGTCAATGTGCTGCAGACACACAAGTCCAGCGGATGGACACTGACCTCGACATGGTCAAGACGACGATCACAAATGTGGTCAATCAGATCAATCAGCTTCCCTTGTCTCAAGGACAAGGAGGATCCTCGCGCCAGCCCAAGATTGGCGAACCCCCGGAGTTCAACGGTACCAATGGCAAGGTCAAGTTCAACGAGTGGTTGAACAAGATCTCTTTGTGGCTTTTCCACAAGAACGTTGCTACTGACAGGCAACATATTGCCGTCGCAATGAACCGGCTCTCAGGCGCGGCGGCTCAATACATGGAGCCATGGATCAAGAAGCTGACGAAGGGTCAGACGATTGGAACGTGGGAAGAGTTTGACAATGAGCTCAAGGTACAATACAGTCAACGGGACAACAAGGAGGGTTCTCGAAAGGAGCTCAATGCCTTGTTTAACAACACGGATCTGGCACATAAGAGCTTTGTCAAGTACGCGGAACGTTCCTGTGCGCTTGGAAGGCTTTCTGGATACAAGGACAACTTCCTTATTCACAAACTCAAGCACGTCATCGAGAAGGACATGAGGCTCATCATGATTGGAAAGATGAAAAGCAAATTCCAACAACTTGGTCTCAGTTCCTTGACCTCTTGCTCGAAATCCACAAGAAGGTCTATCCAGAGAAAGCACAGGGCCAGATCTTTGCGGAGGAAAAAGATACGTCCACCCCTATGGAGGTGGACGCAGCGGACAAGAAAAAGAAGAAGAACAACAAGTGGAACAAGGGCAAGGGCAAAGAGGTGAGCTCAACTGAAAAGTCGAAGAAGTTCTGCCACATCCATAAGTCAAAAGGACATAACACGGATGAATGCAACCTCAACAGCCTGAAGAAGAAGCCCGATGAGAAGAAGAAGGAGGTAAAGAAGGATGGCAAGTCTTCGGCGCTAAAGAAGATTCGGGCAGCAGATGCCGAGGACTCAGGAACAGACAGCGAGGCCGAGGCCCCTAAGGCTTCGTCGTCAAAAACAAAAAATGTCAATACCGCGCGCCTAGAATTGGCGGCTCATATCGGGAAGGTTCCAACGGAAGATGATGAACCTTCTGTTCGACTATATTAAATTAGACGCTTAACGTACGAGCGCCGTAGTTACTGTATATAAGACTTACTCTGATCAATGCAATGCAACGCACTTTTGATCCCCAACTCCCACTGTGTGATCCCTCCCAGTCTTGCTCTCTCAACACTTTCCTCTACTTTCATAGCCTTCTAACAGTTTATGAGCCCCGGATAAGCTCTTTACCTCACTCATACTACCTTCTGCACTCACTGTTCACCAGTTGATGAGCTCTGATCCCGCTGATCAGTCTCAACCTCGTCGTTCTACACGCAAAGGACACCAAACCGACTTTCTCAGAGGCATCATCCCTCATACCACATGCAGGAGACGTACTCCTGTCTTCACTCCTACTCCTACTCCTCCTCCTGCTCCTACTCCTCCTTAAGACTCTTCGATGTCTTCTGCTTCTCGCGCTGGTACCCCAGGTCCTGCACCTTCTGCTGCACCTTCCGACCACGCCCCCAACGTCCCTACTACCTCAGCTGTTGTCGACCAACCCACTGCCCGCATCACGGCATCACGACGAGTCTCAGCACCCCCCTCTGATCGCCGTCGCACTCCATTTGACACACTTTGCAACGACTTCGCCCGTCGTCACCCCACTAAACCATTGTCAGACAATAGCGAAGATCCTATGGACAACAACGAGGCGCACAATGGGCTCTGGGCAGTTCGCCCCTTCGCCTTTCGTGCACCTCGTTGTTGTCCATAGGATCTTCGCTATTGTCTGACAATGGTTTAGTGGGGTGACGACGGGCGAAGTCGTTGCGAAGTGTGTCAAATGGAGTGCGACGGCGATCAGAGGGGGGTGCTGAGACTCGTCGTGATGCCGTGATGCGGGCAGTGGGTTGGTCGACAACAGCTGAGGTAGTAGAGACGTTGGGGGCGTGGTCGGAAGGTGCAGGACCTGGGGTACCAGCACGAGAAGCGGAAGACATCGAAGAGTCTTGAGGAGGAGTAGAAGCAGGAGGAGGAGCTGGAGTAGGAGTGAAGGCGGGGGTACGTCTCCTGCAAGTGGTACGAGGGATAGTGCCTCGAAGAATGTCGGTTTGGTGTTGTTCGCGCGTAGAACGACGAGGTTGAGACTGATCAGTGGGATCAGAGCTCATCAACTGGTGGAGAGTAAGTGCAGAAGGTAGTGTGAGTGAGGTAAAGAGCTTATCCGGGGCTCATAACCTGTTAGAAGGCTATGAAAGTAGAGGAAAGTGTTGAGAGAGCAAGACTGAGAGGGATCACACAGTGGGAGTTGGGGATCAAAAGTGCGTGTTGTTGCATTGATTGTCATGGATGGCCTGACTAGCCCTTAATTTTCGCAATTTACCTCTTGTTTTTATCTGTAAAACTCCGGGCTACAACCTAGTTTCAATTCTCTCTGCATAAACTCCTTTGCACGTCTATTAAGCGCCCGTATCACGTGGCTTAGACGCTCCACACGGTCACATTACTTGCTACTACGTCACACTAGCATGTGACTTAGCTTAAGTAAGACCACATGGCTACAGACACATGGCTCAGCCCATAGCTAGGGTTTGACGTCATAGATACCGTCCACATGGGCTCCTTATTGTTCTTTCCCTATTGTTCTCTTTATGGAAGGATGTTCTCACAGGTGTGGGAATGGAATACAATAGTTGGTCTCCTTTTAGATAGATTCTCTCACGGGTAGAGTTCTTGGCAAGGTCTAGACAATAGCTATTGTTCTCCTTTAGGTAGTCCTTTTGTTCTTCGTTCACACGGCTTCTTGCAAAGCCTGCCCTCAACATGGTCTGTGCGCAGGTCCCTGAAGTCTATATATACTGCTACATGTACGCTCCTAGCCCCCCATCTCGACCTCTTGGTCTTTACTGGGCTAGGTAAGCAAACCCCCTCTGTACTACATAGCTGGTAGTACCCAATACTAACTTGGTCTTTACTGGGCTAGACAACTTGTATAAAGTCTGATAGCTGGTGAGAGCACTGTGCTACACGCCTGCCACCACCTCCTCGTCGATATCCACTTCGTGTCCCTATCTGTCACGTCGAGCCTTGTCTCCGTGTCATTAGGTCGAGATCGTTGTGAAACCCTGGGTTCCCCCATTCCCACCGTTTAAAAAAGTTTATTCCTGTTTGACGAGTACGTCTCCGGTCTTTTCATACCGTTGAGCTACGCTTACGTCATCCGTTTCTACCCCCTGCGCGTTGTTTAGTGCCTAAAGACACGCGCCCCCGTTTCTCCAAGACCCTCCCCACCACAGAGCCTCAGCTCAAGAGGAGTCTTCCACCATCTTTCCTTGACGCTCTCGCTGCCAAGCGTACGAGCGGTCAACCTCATCGCTGGTCTGACAAAGACCTCGTCAACGTCGCGAAGTACGTATCAAAGAAGCCGCCTGTCAAAGGCATCACCCTCACCGTCCCCTCTTACGAGGAAAATCGACAACTTCGCGCTTCTGCCCGAGCATACGGAGAACGTGCAGCCGAGAAACGTGCTCGCACTCTTGCTGAGCAACAAACTCACAAGCCGACTCTCGCTGAGCGACTGGCCAAACTTCCTCCGCCCACTCCGCTCCCGCTGCACCTAAACCGGTACTGATAGACTTCAAGAAGTTATCACCGGTTGACCTCATCGGCATCTTCAAGCCGAAGCTTACCGCTGTCCATACCCGCTTGCAAGCTTTAACAGAGCTACAAGAACTTCTCAACTGCGCAGACCCCGACCATCGTCGCGCGCTACTCCACCTCGTCAACAAAGTCAATCGCTTCCTTAACCGACTTGACGAGCTCGCACCTGTCACAGCCGACCGCGAGTGGCAACTCCTAGACTGGGGTTGCAAAGCAATTGGGAAAGTCTCGTTTAAGCAGCTTCGCAAGAACTATAGCAAAGTTCTTGCGCAACTTAACGTAGTTAATAACGATAGCTACTTCGAGTGGATCTAGACAGTAATAATTGCATACATTTCTCCTCCTCATCACCAAAGACAACATGGATCCCAACCAGCCCGCCGCCCCTGCTGCCCCAGCTGCCCCAGCTGCCCCAGCTGCCCCAGTCGCCAATCTGAGCCAGCAAGACGTCCTAAATATGTTGGGTGTCCTGACACAAAAGATGGTTGACCTCACCAATCAGGTGGCTGCACTCGCCGCCGCACAGACGCCAGCAGTTGTCGCTGCTACTCACGGCTCCAGGGAACGGAGTATCGTCGAGAAGCCGGTCTCCTTCAAGGGGAAAACATCGTCGGAAGCCCGACTCTTCCGCCACGCGTTCATAGTATGGGCGCAAAATCAAGGAAAAGCGTTCTTCCAGCAAGACGCGCAAGGCCAGGTCCGGGTGGACAACAACGGCGCGAGGATCTTCGATCCTCATAAACTCATCACAAGCGCCCTGTCCTTCATGCAGGAGGACGCCGCTGATTGGGCTCGCCCTCACATTGAGGAGTTAGCCAATAGCAAGCCAGCATTTGGAAATGACTGGGACACATTTATCGAGGCTTTTAAAGCCAAATTCGAGCCTATAGATGCTGTCATGGAGGCTAAGACGAAAATAGCCAACATGAAGCAAGGCAACAAAACCTTCGCCGCCCATATCTCCGAGTTCGAGACCTGGGCTCCTCGCACTGGCTGGAGCCAGCAGGACCTCTTCGATCGTCTCAAGTCGAGCTTGAGCACCGAGTACTTGCAACGTGTCTCGTACTTTCAAACCCGCGCTGCTACCTACGACGCTCTCAAGGACCAGTGCAAGGCAGTCGATGCTCAGCTTGCCGATTTGCGAAACAGCACGGGCAAGGTTATGGTGGACAGTTCCTCGGGACACGGCAAGTCCCACCAGCAAGCGTTCCGCGATCCCAACGCTATGGAGATCGATGCCTCCCGCTTCTCCGCCTCGTTTGACTCGCTCTTTGCGGGTCTGGGCAAGCAGGAGATCTTCCAGAAATGGAAGAAGGAGATGAGCAAGCGCTGCTCGGTTTGTGGATCCGAGAACCACAAAAAGAGGGACTCGAAGCACCCTGATGACCCGGTTTGCAACCACTGCGGTGGTACCGGTCATTGGGGGGCGGTTTGTCTGAAGCGACTTCAAGGCGTCCCTAAGGGACAAAAAGTTGCTGCTACCTCGTCGACCTCGTCGACTACTACCCCGGCGAAGCAAGACGCATCCAATGACAAGGATGCTAAGATTGCAGCACTCAAGGACATGCTTGACATCCAAAAGAAGCAAATGGATGAGATGGCAGCCAAAATCAATGCGGTTTTTTGAAGCGGACTCGTGACACAGCCGCAGCTGCGAGTCCCCCAGATACCCTGTCTCTGCCTCCTTCGTCGTCCTCCTCGTCTTCTGCCTCGTCTTCCTCGTGTACAATGTCTACTCCATGCCCGTCGTCTACTATCTCCTCATGTACTATATCGTCGCTAGATCGGTTATCATCTCATTTCCGTGTGCATGTACTAGTTAAAGGTCTGAATAGAAGCATTCGCGTTCCTGCAATGATCGATTCGGGAGCTACGGCTTTATTCATCAGTCACCAGTTCGTCAAGAAGCATAAGATTATTCAGCACCCGCTCGAAAGGGTTATCTCATTGCATAACATTGACGGAACTAAGAATAAAGCTGGCGGATTAACGCACTTTGTTCGCCTTACACTCACAGTCGGAGATCACACGGAAAAGGCAGAGTTTCTCGTCACGGACTTAGGTCCAGAAGACGTCATTCTTGGGCTACCATGGCTCAAGCGTGTAAACCCTACTGTCAACTGGGAAAAGGGAGAAATGACAATTCCGAGCGGCTCGGAAGAATCTCCTGCTGAACCTTTCCAGAAGTTGACGGTAATCGCAAAGAACGTAGGCAGTGGGTCAAAGCCGGTATTATCCAAGACACCACTGACGAAGTCTGGTGTATGGCCGGCTTCACCTACTCTACTAAGCTTGCTGCCGAAGCAAACGAAGCTAAAGCTCATCGCTCCTTCGAAGACATTGTTCCTCAGAGTACCATAGACACGCTAAAGTCTTCTCTGAGGAAGAGTCTAATCGGCTACCCCAGCATCAGCCTGGGACCATTCGATTGATCTCAAACCAGACGCTCCTGAGACCATCAAATCGAAAGTTTACCCTATGCCCCTGAATGAACAAGCCGAGCTTGACAAGTTCATTCAGGAGAACCTATCCAAAGGTTACATCACGCCTTCCAAGTCTCCGATGGCTTCTCCAGTCTTCTTTATCAAGAAGAAGGATAACAAACTCCGACTTATTCAGGACTACAGAAAACTCAATGACATCACTGTAAAGAACCGCTACCCTCTACCGCTTGCCACCGACATCATCAACAAGCTCAAGGGTGCAAAGATCTTCACAAAATTCGATGTTCGTTGGGGATATCACAATGTCCGAATCAAAGAAGGAGACGAGTACAAAGCGGCGTTCGTTACCAACCGAGGACTCTTCGAACCTAAGGTCATGTTCTTCGGTCTCACAAACTCACCGCTACCTTCCAGCTCTGATGGACAACATCTTTGCCGACCTCGTCGCCGAGGGCAAGGTGGCTGTCTATCTAGATGACATCTTGATCTGGAGCAACAACCTGACAGAGCACCGCAAGGTTGA
>JABYQR010000307.1:0-53459 GCA_022592445.1 Cytidiella melzeri
CCGGGGACTCGAAGAGTGGAACGTGGAGAATGGACTGTTGTTGTTCCGGGGAAAGGTTTATGTCCCCAAAATGACGAGATCCGAAAAGAACTAGTTCAAAGACATCATGACCTACCCGCCGCCGGACATCCGGGCAGGTACAAAGCACTAGTGCTACTATCTCGGAACTACTGGTGGCCCAGCATAACATGATTCATCGATAATTACGTAGACACATGTGACGCCTGTCAAAGAACTAAGAGGTACTCTGCCCCACCACGGGGTCCGCTCAATCCGTTAGATCCACCCAACGCTCCATGGGAAAGTGTCACCACGGACTTCATTGTCAAACTACCACTGTATAAAAGATACGATTCCATCACGGTTGTGGTTGATTGAACAACGGCGCAGGTGCATTGCTACCCAGCACGGGAAAGCATGAAGACTCCTGAACACGTGCAGGATTATATTGCAAACGTGTTTTGACTCCACGGTGTACCTCGCCAGATGATCTCAGACCACGGATCAGTATTTGCGTCCAAGTTTCTCCGTGCTATCTACAATGCACTCAGAATAAAGTCATTCATGTCCACTACATATCATCCTCAGACAGATGGTAAAACCAAATGTATGAACCAAGAGATAGAACAGTATCTCCAAGTGTTCTGTTCTTTCCGACAGGATGACTGGGTAGACTGGTTGCCAATTGCAGAGTTTGTGCTCAATAGCCGAGTACACTCGTCCACTGGAAATGCTCCCTTCGAGCTGATCTACGGGTGTTTACTGGAATTCCAGGTACCTCTCAATTTGGTATAAAATGTCCCTGCCGCAGACAAACATCTTTGAACTTTGCGAGAAGCACAAGAAGACGCAAAAGCATCACTGCAACTCATGGCAGAACATATGGAAAAATTCCATGATCACGGATTTACAAAGACCCTGCAGTTCAAAGTTGGTTAAGGTTGACGTGGAATGTGAGAATCATCCAAAGGAACAGCCAGTGGCAAAACTAGCACCAAAACAAGACAGTCCCTATGAAGTCTTAGAAAAGATTGGGGGCCTGAATTACCGGGTCAAACTCACCATTCGAGATAAGTGACACCCAGTAGTCCACGTGGATAGGTTGCTGCCAGCCAAGATGGCAAGTTTGGTCCCTAAACGGGAATTTCCTGAACCCAAGCCAATTCTGGTTGACGAAGAAGAGGAGTACGAGGTAGAACAGATTCTGGACTCAAGGATCTTTAGGCGAGAGAAGAAGTTTCAGTATTGTGTCAAGTGGAAAGGATACCCAGAATCAGAAAACTCCTGGGAACCAGCAACCAACATCACTCATGCCGATGAAGCTGTTAAAGACTTCCACAGACAACACCCAGGAGCTCCACAGCCAATTGCTGCATCTTTATTCTTGGCCATGAATTTCCAACCAGTCAACAAGAATGTTGAGAAATTACCTTCAGAAACCTTACAACGCGTATCCTTGTGGGAAGACGGAAAAGACTCAACTCCTGCCTTCCGGAGAAAAGGCCTTTAGGAGGGGGGTAATGTCATGAACATGCACACTTTTTCCTTTCCTTATCTTATGTTATCGATGGCACATGGCTCCTGCATGTGATCAAGTACATGTGACAGACTGGTCACATGATCATAGAAGGTGCTGGAACACTGTGGAACATTGTAGAACATCGCACCATAGCACACCATACGTTCCCACGGCAGTGTTAGGAGTACAGACCCCGTACCAGGGGTCCTTGTCTGAGATGTATATAAACCTACCCTGTAGCTCCCTAAAGATCTCAGATTCTACCTCCTGGTCTTTAGGTGACGTCCACTTTGTACCTAGTCCATCACTGTACTAATATATCCTGGTCTTTAGCTCATTGTTAGCTACTTGTTTGTTGTTGTTTCTCCTTCATCATCACCATTTCCCTTGTTTTCATTGTTCACGCGAGTTCGCTCGTTGTTCCTCCACCCCCGTTGTCACTTCCTCGCTCTTCATAAGAGTTTAGTTGTGTTCTTGACATGTGAAAAACAAACGCAAGTTGCCCAGAAGCCTATACTACGGTGCGTCACATCCTGTTGTGATGGTTACTACTGGAGTTACCATATACAGCTGCATAATTCCCTTATCATGACTGTGGGAACTCTGCTACCTTGAAGTGTCCTTGTAACAAGGCGTGGGAAACTACATATTATATCACATAGTTTTAACACTCCCACTGAACCGTTACATTAGTGAGTGTTTAGATCAATTAGACCTAATCTCCCACTGAAGTATGATTGCTTCTGAAATGCCAATGACTTTGTCATGATATCTCCAATTTGTTCTTCAGATGGAACTGCATATAGTTCGGCATTCTTATTATTGACAAACTGCCTAACAAAATGATATCGAATGTCAATATGCTTTGAGTGTGACTCTATCTTTGGATTCTTGGTGAAATAAACAGCACCATGATTATCACAGCATAGAGTAATAGGCTCTTGCTGTTCTAAATCCAATTCTTTGAGCACGGTGCACAACCAAGTCCATTGCTTGGAAGCTTTGCACAAGGCCATGAATTCTGATTCCATTGATGATAGAGCAACAGTTTTCTGCTTTTTAGAAGTCCAGGAAATTGCTCCTTCAGCCAATGGAAATACATACCCTGTTGTCGAATGTCTATCATCTTTATTCTCAGCCCAGTCTGCGTCCGAATTACCACCAATACCAGCATTACTTGATCCATTATACTTGACCACATAGGACTGTGTTCCAAGCAAATATCTCAGTATATTTTTAGCTGATTTGTAATGATGGTCAGTTGGATTTGACATGTACTGTGAAAGACGTATGACTGCATATGAAATGTCTGGTCTAGTACCAATCATAACATATATAAGCGTGCCAATCAACGCTTGATACTGTCTCAGTAAGCCAGAGCCTGCTTTGTAGTCAGAGTTTGCCTTCTGTAGTACAGCACCTGAAGGTAATGGTGTCCGAGCAGGATTAGCATTTGCCATATTAAATTGTTTCAAAGCCTCTTGTATATACGACTCTTGGTCAAGTAGAATCATTTTAGCTTTACGATCTCTCTGCACACGCATTCCTGGAATAAGCTTAGCTTCTCCTAAGTCACGCATCTCATAGCGGTCCATGAGATTTTTCTTAAGTGCAGACATAGCAAGTTTACTATTTCCTATCGGAAATATATCGTCAACATATAGAATGAGAATTAAATACCCCCATTGTTGCCATTACATGTAAACACCAGCATCTTAATGAATCCGGTCAAAACCCAATTCTATCAGAGTGTTATGAATTTTGATATCCCATGTTCGTGAAGCTTGTTTAAGTTCATAAATGGCTTTCTTAAGCAAACAAACATGGTTCTCCGTTCCCTTCTCCACAAAACCTTCTGTTTGTTCCATATAGATTTCTTTGTCCAGTTCGCCGTAAAGGAAAGCTGTTTTCACATCCAATGCCTCGATTTCCCAATCTTCGAGTGCAGCTATAGCTAGTAGCATGCGTATAGATTCAAAACGTGCGACTGGTGAGAAAGTTTCTTGATAATCAATTCCTTCAACTTGGGTGAATCCTTTTGCAACAAGACGCACTTTATATCAACCATCAGACTTTACGGTAAAGACCCATTTGCATTTCACAATTTTGCATGATGCGTCTGGTCGTTGTACAAGCGTCCAAGTTTTGTTCTTCATTTGATAATCAATCTTGTCTTGTGCAGCAGCAAACCATTGATCCTGGTCATCTCTTTTCATTGCCTGCTTCCACATCTGTGGATATTCATTAATTGAATAAGCAGTGATTGAATTAAGAGTATCATCATCAATGCTTACAGAATCATCATCATCAGTCAAACCTCCTGATAGAGTTTGATGTTCTGGACCTGGTTCAACGGAAGGTGATCTCAAGGGTTGACGTGATGATGTTCCTGATTGCAAAGATATCCGTAATCTGCATGGCCCTGCAATTGGAGATCTCGCGCATGTTCTCGAGTTCCATTAAGCTCTCAAACAAAGCTCATTTTGTTCTTCCTTTTCTTCCTTGGCCACTTGCTTTTCTAAAGCTTTCTGCATATCCACAGGCCGCATGGAAAGTTTAGGATTTTTCCAGCAGTTGAACATTTGTTCTGGTTGATAGGTGGTTTGATTTGTGGTTGTGGTTCTTTATCAAGTAACAGAGCTGAAGGGAATAGCTGCTGTTGTCGAGAAAGATGAGTAGGTGTTTGGTGCTCTTGATGATCATCATCTCCATCATCAGAATCTTGGTGACCTTGTTCATCATTCTCTTCAAAAGGTGAAAAATTATTGTGTGGAGGAACAGTGTTATTATCACTGTTATCCCTGACTAAAGGTTGTTTGGAAGGATTAATATCTTTACGATACGGAAATGAGTCTCGTCAAATACTGCATTGCAAGCAATGACAATTTGCTGTTTATTCCAGAACCGGTAACCCTTTACACCCGGTTCATATCCAATGAATATCATAGGAGTTGCTTTTGGTGACAACTTGTTCTGACGACTCTTGATCAGTACATGGATGTATGCACAACATCCAAATACACAAAGCATTGAGATATCTGGTTTTATACCCAGAAAACTCTCTATAGGTGTCTGCCAGTTTAGTTGCACATCAGGTGACTGATTATTACGATTCCTGAAGAATGAAGAAGAATCGTTCCAGTTCGCACCAGCGCATTGATGCTTTTTCAGATGTGACCTTTTTGTCCCCCAAACTGTGGGAATTTGATGGGGTAATACATGCGGTAATAAATTTTGTAACAGTGTGGTGTAATGATTTGATGGTGTTTCATTTGCTTTGTTATTCACTCTACAAATGCGTGTGATGAGCTGAATCTCCCATCAAAAATCTGTTTTTGTTTTTTGTATCGAACACATGTACATGAATAGACACAAATTTTACATCATCAGATAGTCCTGCCCTTCAGCAACACACCGACATAAAAATCTTCTTGGTTGAACCCAACGTTGGGGATATACAGTCAATGTACTGATAAAAATTGCTCAGACTCCGTTTGAAACCCCACTGATCTTTTTCTTGCAGATTATCACATGATTTTTGGCTATCCGGTTTGTACCTATCACATAGTTTTCAAGCGGCTGCTGCCACATCGGGCCGATTTCCCCTCTCTCTGATAGCAAACCTTATAATAGTCAGTAGGTAACGCTCTAGTGTTGCGTCGAAAATAGGGATGTAATTTACTGTCAGTAAATAATGGATTACTTACATGGTAATTTACATATCTTACATCTGATTGCTCCCGAGCTATGTAAGTAAATGTAAATAAAGGTCGTCGGGCGCACAGATGTCACACATGCTACAAAACACAACGTCGGGAGACCAGACGTTTCACAGGCCGAAAAATTCATGATTTTTTCCCTACGTTGTTGAAGACTTGAACGGCCTTTGTGCTGAGTCCCCACCACTATCAGAATGAGCTCCGAGCCTGCTAAAACAGACAACCCGTTGGTTATAGACTACGCTGCCAATGAGGACCGTCTTGCTCAAGATGACGCATTTCTTTCACGTCTGAGCATCAGTCTGGACCTGGACCCGCACATCCGTCGTCTTCACGATGGAATGACCGTTGCAGAGGTCCTCCAACTTGCCCTCCCAGATGCCGCGCTTTCTGATTCAGACCCGCCCGCATTCTCCAGCACTCCTCCCGTATTTTCCGAGTTAAACTGGGCTCGCCTACAAGCACACGCCCTGCCATCACGCAAGGTCGTAGATAGGCTAAAATATGGTGAACTTGATGCATGGACAGCAGGAGAAAGATCCATCACGTACCACGGTGTCTTCTTTCCATTCGCTGTTCTCACTTGCTGGGACTTACTTCATAGTGCCGCAAAGTCACGCACGGAGTGGGAGCGCACTCTATCATGGACTAAGCGACTCCTTGAACAGAAGGCGAGTGTGTCGAACGAGGGTGTCCGCGGTTTCATCGAGAACACAGCCGAGCTTGCTAGAAGCCTGCGCTGGAACGGGGCCACTATACTCGATCGTGTCCGCGTTGGAAACAGGGAGTTGGCCACGCTTCTATCCGACTGCCGGATCACGGACGATATCCTTGATCTCTGTCTTAGTGTCCTCCGACACGACGTGCAAGAAGCAACTCACTTGTCAAGTCCTGCGCCGCGCATCCTCCAGATCAAGGGCACACTGAAACTCAAGTTCCTATATTGTGATCGCAGCTATCTGGACAATAGCTCTACTCGTGTACCCAGAAAGTCGTACATTGTCGGCCCCATGAGGTCGACCTTCACTCCTACTGGAATACCGCGCCTGACCCATCCTTGAACCTGCTTTTTCCCCGTTACAATTTGCACACCCTCTGAGGTGCAACTCACCAACTTCGGATCGTCGTGTAGTAGTGGTTGCTCACGCAACTTCGGTGCATGTCTTGAGGAATCACGTTGACATGTGGAGTAGGGAGACATTTCCAGGCAACATTGTCAGTGTAGCATCAGAGGCATAGACGACAACACACACCTTGTACTCTTCGTACAACAGCGGTGGACCTCGACACGTTGTCAAAGTTGGGGTGGATGGCGATCCATTCGCACCTTCTCCTCGCCTCAGCAGCCGCTGCGTTCCAAGAGCCCGGGGTCACCACGTACACCACGGAGTTCGCGGGCTCCTGCATACCTCGCAAGGGAGTTGGGGATACCTGTCGAGGAGGATGACTTACCTGGAGAGCTTCGACCGCCACAAATGCCTGCAGCAGTACAGCCTCGCTCAAGGAACAGCTCGATGAATGGACGCATCAGCGCGCAGGACTTCAATTTTGGGTGAGTGCTTGGGGAGGGCCCGGAGAGGTCATACTCTACCGTGAGTTCTCAACGTGTCTGGCCGGGATAGGGTATAATTGGAGTGCCGCACAGGTTATGCTGGCGCAACAGGGGAAGTGGAAGCCTTGCCAACCGTCCGCGGCGAATCGCTGTGTTGCTCACTGAGTGTGCAACCCGAGCGGTGCTCATCTTCCAGGCGACATCGTCAGTGTAGCATCAGAGGCATAGACGACAACACACACCTTGTACTCTTCGTGCAACAGCTGTGGACCTCGACACGTCGTCGAAGTTGGGGTGGATGGCGAGTGGCAAAAGCAAAGTCCATTAAACGCTGATGTAAGTGGCTCCTCAATCCGTTCAGATTACTTACCATTACTGACCTTTAATTACCATTACTTACTGTTACTTACTGCCCGGGACGGCATGGTCCGGCAACGGTAAGAAACATTACTTACATCCTTTATTTACACTGAATCTGACCCTCAACAATTATTTACTTACCTTACATCTCCGTTGAATTATCGGCGCAACACTAGTGCTGACAGGCAAAAACTTACGTCCTCTTTTGAACAAGACGCGCGTTTTTGCGCGTCATTATTGAAAGAGGACGTAAGCTCTGGCCTGTCAGCACCAAGTTACGCTTTGTGGCGCATGAGGACAGTGCTCCCTCTGTTTTCCTCCCGCCTCTCACCTCCATACACTCGTTAACACACATCCCACAGATTCACCACCTCCAGGCAAAATTGTCTCTTCGACTTTAGACACGTTTGATGTGTTATACCCACAAAATATACCTATCTCTCACCTGTCATGCATACTACTACATTTTTATGGATGAAATAGCAATGATTGATTGTTTAAACTTATACAATATTAGCAGACAAATGTGTATGGCCTTGGACAATGAGCTGAACCATTTGGAGGGAAACATGTCATCTTTGCGGGAGACTTTGCACAGCTTCCCCCAGTATCAACAGGAAACGCCCTCTATTCAAGTACTGTTCAGTCTGTTATCCATACAACACAGTCTCATAAGGATCAGCAAGCTGCTTTAGGTAAATCAATATGGCATCAGTTTACCACTGCGGTCATCTTACGCACCAACATGAGACAAAATTCACAGACAGATGAAGATGCAAAATTCCGCACTTTGCTAGAAAACGTAAGGTACAAGTCTTGTACCAATGAAGATATTACTTTTCTGCAAACCAGAATAGCTGGTATTTCAAAAAATCGACCAAAGTGGTCAAATACTGTGTTCTGTAACGTGTCAACTATAACATCTTACAATTCAAGTAGAGATAAATTCAATGACAGAGGCACAGAACAATTCTTGCAAGAGGCCCATCAAACTCTGAGTTATTTTTACTTTGTAGATCGTTATAGCTCCAACAATGATGAGACAAAGCTTTCAACTTCAACAAAGATCCGTAAAACAAAATCAGATCCATCACGGAATACTGACCGCCTTTGTCCACATGATCAAGCTGTGTTTTGGTCATTGCCTCCAAGCAATACTGGAAACCATCCTGGCAAATTAGGTACTTGTATAGGAATGCCTATTATGATTAAGAAGAACAAAGCAACAGAGTGTGGTGTGACTAATGGAGCAGAAGGTGTTGTAGTTGGGTGGAAATCTCAGCCTATAGACACAAATCACAGCACATTAGATGTGTTGTTTGTAAAGCTAACTTCACCACCAATACCAATCAAACTGGATGGATTGGAACCTGATGTGGTGCCTGTCACAGCAGAACCTATAAATGTAATTTGTAAGCTTCCTGATGGCATGCGAAGAACGATAAACCGCGTACAAGTGCCAGTAATAGTAAATTTTGGCATGACAGACTATGCATCCCAAGGTCGGACAAGGAAGTACAATGTTGTTGACATACACAATTGTCGCAGTCACCAGTCTATATATACTTGCTTATCAAGAGGTTCAACATATCAGGGTACTCTTATTGCTCAAGATTTCTCAGATAAACACATGACTGGGGGATTGTCTGGATATTTGAGACAGGAGTTCCGAGAGTTAGAATTGCTAGATGAAATTACAAGATTGCGTTTTGAAAAGAAATTACCCAAGGGTGTAGGCAGTACAACACGGAACCATCTAATATCATCATATAGATATGCAAGAGGAAGTGACTATGTTCCTAGAACAATGCTTAGTCTGTTACAATGGGATTCAATCAACACGTATGATATTGGTAATCCATTCCAAGAAGCAGAATGGCAAGTACTTGACAAAAACAAAAGACTGACAAAACAATCTACATCTAAACCTGAATCCAGCAAGAAAAAACCGTTGGGAGTCAATACTGATGCCAAACAATATATTCCTGCTCAGGGTACTGTACAGATCAATCAACTGAGTAGGCTACAAGGTGTTCGTATACATTACAAGCGTAGACAGGAAGTAACTGAACATCAGGAAAATACCACCCAGTCATGTAAACGGCAGGAAACAAATATCAATGACCGTATACCTGTACTCAATGGCCCTATGGGTTTTGTATGGGATGGTCAAACATATAGCTGTGCATTTGATAGTCTGTTCACTATTATATTGAGCATTATGAGGTATACGCCAGAAGAATGGTGTAAATTAACATCAACAACAAATGAATATTTGAAAATATTTTGTGACATGTTTGAAGGTGTAGATCTTGACTCAGATGATATAGATAAAACTCGAGACCGTATACAGCTTGCATTTCATTGTAAAGATCTAAGTGTGTTCTCAATCAGTACAACAGGCAATGATGTCAGAGAATTATGTGAATTTCTACTAAAAGCTGATGTTAGCTATATTGTCAAAACTGTGTACTGCGTTGTATGTCGAAACAAAAAATCTTCTAGCTTATTTTCCAACTGTCTAATGTGGCGATGTACAAATTCTGCAAGGAGAAATAAAGCAAAAGGAGCAGGAACGTGTAATGCTCAAACTACGTCTGCATGGATGACAGCTCTATTGAGAACAAAGTCTAGAAATAAATGCAGTGACTGTCACAGCGTAATGGAGAATATATACAAATTTGATCATGCACCACCCTTCATTGCAATGTGTATAGAGGAATATCTGGTTGTCAGGTTTCAACATGTTATTAATGTTAGTGGATACAATTACAAACTGCGTGGCATCATTTACTATGGAAATAATCACTATACATCTCGTATAGTCAGTGACAACGGAGATCTGTGGTTGCACAATGGTATAAGTACAGGTAGACATACAGAATATGATGGAAACATGATCAGTGTAAACTGCAACATGTTGGCAACAGCAAAACACGGTCGGACCAGTACTGTAGCAATTTATACATGTTGTGATGTTGAAGATACCTGCGCAATAATGACATCTAATTTATTGATATCTATGATATTGTGAGACATGTAAAACCTGCGTGATATTGAATTCTGATTTATTGATATATATGATATTGTGAGAAATTTATCAAGTCTTCAGGAATCGTACTTGCCGCTTGCCGGCCCTGCTAACGCTAGTTTAAATATACTGCTGCTTCGCAAGTAAGCTTCCAGAAGCCATTTGATAATCCAGCTTGCTGACACAATGCTTTGGCTTTATATTTTATGGTCTGTTGCCATTGCTCAGCTCTACCATTTTGTTGTAGAGTATACGGTACAGACATTTGTAGTTCTATTCTGTGTTCCTTCAGATAATCCTTGAACTCATTATTAATGAATTCTGTTCCACCATCACATCTGAACTTCTTCATCTTCTTTCCTGTTTGGTTTTCAGCCCATGACTTGTATTCTTTGAATCTTGTGAACACTTCATCTTTGTGCTTGAGATAGTAGAGCATCCCATGACTAGAAGCATCATCGAGACAAGTCATACCGTATTTGTAACCATCAATAGAAGTTGTAGAATATTCAATGAGAACGGAATGAGTTAATTCAATGACTTCTGTAGCTCTCGACATAGATGGTGGAAATGGTTGCCTCTTTCCTTTTCCAACTTGAAATCCGTGACAAGGAGAAATTGTTGATGGAATAGGCATCTTTTCTTTTAATCCCTTTGTTCCTTTGTGAAGATTCTCAACAATCTTATTCCCTGGGTGTCCTAGTCGATTATGCCACAACATATAATCATTACGACTAACTTTATTAATTGAGTCTATCTTCCTGACTAGACGTCCTTTAATCCAATAAAGTCCGGCATGATCAGGTTGACCATTTAAAATCTCTTTTCCTTCATTATAAATTGTCCATCCTTTCGATGTAACACTGCTGGTGCATCTTGGTTGCAGTGCTTTAGAAGGAGAAAAGAATTTTGTAGTTGCATCTGGTATATAGAGGACATTGTTCAAAGTTGTGCGATGTATTTTATCTTTCACAAGGATCGTGTCAAGTACAACCGTTCCTTTTCCCAATATTTTGACAGTCATATCTTTACCTGCTACAGAGCATGTACCTGCTACTGTTGCTGGTTGATACGAGATAAAGTCGTCAATTTCATTGGTAATGTGACTAGTAGCACCACTGTCAATGAGCCATTCAACGCTTTCAGTCTCACACGTGGAATAAAAAAACGTTGATGATTTCATTATTGTGCTCGAAGACAGGTTTGGCATCTACTCGAAGATTATTTACAGTCGCTTTGTCTTTGCCTTTGCCTTTGCCTTTAGACTTCTTGCGTTGTCCTCCTTTCTTTCCTCTATTCTCCTTGTTACCCTGCTTGTTGGTGGTAGAAGATCCTTGCTGATTATTTCCATTACCATGAGACCTGTTCTGGTTAGGTTTCCTTCTATCCCAGTGCTGACTTGTAGTATGGTTAGAAAGCCCACACTTCTTGCACTTTTCCTTTGGTAAACACGTGGTCTGCGTAATCCGATTCGCATTTTGACTGTTTGAACCCTTTCGACGTAACTCTTTCGCAAGTATCTTGGGGATGAGCATGTTGAACTTGATTTCTTTAGGTTTTGCAACAGTTCCAATGTATGCAGAAATGGCAGTTTTATATAACGTTGGTAAAGCCCACAAAAGAATATGAACTTTAATCTGATCATCAAGGTCTAATGCAGCAACTTTGGTATCTCCAATCTTGGTACGGAAGCCTTGAATTTGTACGTTCATATCCTTCTCATCAAAAGTTGAGCTAAGTAGGTTTCTGAACGCAACAGAGCTTGCTAAGACTGATGTCTTCTCAAAGTCTGTTTTCAATCTCTTCCACACTTTTGGTATTTGTACACGCTGAGAAAGCCAGAGTACAACGTTACAAACTATGTTAAGAAAAGTCATAAAAGTTTGTCAGAATGTGCTACGTGATTGTTGTGACTCGAAGCAGAACAAGAGAGAGATAGAGAAAGACTACATGTACAATACGGGCTACGCTACTGAAAATGACCATTTGTTACAAGTATAAAGGTACACATTGCGATATTTGATAGTATACAATGTGCGGTATAGTTTGATTTGCTTGCAGAGAGTTTTTTCAAAGAGAAGACAATCCAGGTTCAAAAGTAGGCTCGAGCTCAGCAGGCTCAATCTTTACCTCCTTCATTTTACCTTCAAACTTTTCTTCCCTATGAAAGATACTCATCCAGTGCTCCTTCTTCTCCATACATCTCTGGGTCAGCCAGACCATCTGGTGATTGCTTAAATCATTGCGACCATTGAAGACCTCCATCGCTGTGTGAAAGTCCGCAACTGAGATGAAGTACATATTCCAGATGTTATCGCAGTCTGGCCACTGTCCCCTCTGAGCTTGAGGTAGATCCGGGCACAGGCTTTGATCTCTTTGATCCGCTGTGACTGTGCAAACTCCTCCAACTCCTCGGCCATCTCACAATAGTGCTCGCATTTATTGCCGTGCTTACAACCATTGTGTCAACCAGTTCCCTAGAGCGTGTAACCAGCTTGTTGGGGACGTAGTTAGGATGGTTGACATGTTGCATGGCAAGGATGGAACAAACTTGCTCTGGCCTGAAAACTGCCTCTTTGGTTCATCAACGCCGTAAACCATACCACATGCGTAGACAGGCGAAGCCGGCCTGGTGTCGGTACCCTCTTGATTGGCTTCATCAATGATACATACAACCTCTCGGAGGTGCCTTTGCCTATTACTCTGCCTAAATCCATCCCAGCCATGATGACCGAGAAGGATATACTCCATCAATTCCATGTGCCTGACTCCATCCCTGTCTACGTAGTTGACATTGATCCTAGCATCCTGAGCATCGGTTTGCTTCATACAGATAGAGATGGGAGTTGGTGAACTCCTTATCTCCGTAACAATGAGGTAACCCATACGGTGTAGTCATGAACGCGGTAGGAATTATTTGGGGAGTGGGGAGCAAAGCGGGCATTGACACGAGGGGAAGTACGATGAGAGTTGTTCGGCATCTTCAAAAATATAATGGTCTAGAAGAAAGAATTGAAAGTATAGAATTTATGTTGTTGTATTCAATCCACAGCACTTTCTTTGAGAAAGTCCTGGGGATTGCTAATGGAAAAGTCGAATGTGAGTGAAAGTTTTCCACAAGTGATTCAAGACAAGGATGACCACTTGCAACTTCAACTTCTACCGGTCAGTATGATACGACAAAAACATAATGCGCATGTAAGAAACACCACGAAGTATGGAGAGTCCACAATCTCCGTGATACCAAAAGTAAAAGTGGACGACATGCCTCAAGAATTTCTACAGCTACAAAAAGCGGCAATTCTCGGTAGTAAACAAATGATTATCGGGATGACCTTCTTACACCGCCACAATTTTGTTAAAACTATATAATATCATATGTAGTTTCCCACACCTTGTTACAAGGACACTTTAACGTAGCAGAGCTCCCACAGTCTTGATAAGGAAATTATGCAGCCGTATATGGTAACTCCAGTAGTAACCATCACATTAGCTGAGACGTACAGATATGGGTTATGTAGACTAAGTAGTATAGCACTATAGAGATACTGCACATATATGTACGCCTGTGTTCTAGTAGCATAGGAAATGACATGGAAAGCACATAGTACAACTCCAGAGGACACCTAAAGTGTATGTCTGAGGACAGGTACTAGCATGAGTCATTTACTCATTATGTACGCCTCTGGTACAAGTGCTGAGCCTAGTCATACAATGAGTCATGCATGCATAGCATGAGTCATGCACTTAGTAGTACAGTAGAATAGCTGAGGTAGACATGTATAGTAGTCACTTACATAAGCAGATACAGACATGTATATAAGCAGAGCTGCTGAAGCAGATACAGACATGTATATAAGCAGAGCTGCTGAAGCAGCAATAATAATAAGACTCATCTTCAAAGCTTAACAGCCTCTACCCCTCGCACACCACTTCCACTTTGTTAATCCAGAGATAGATTGGGCAAATGGTGAGTGAAGACTAGCGTTAGCAAGGCCGGCAAGCGGCAAGTACAATTCCTGAAGATTGAATAAAATATTACTTTTGGAGCCAGATTTGTAAGTATACTTGGTGCTTGTAGCACCCTGGACAAGTAATTCTGTTGGGAATAGCTTCTTCAATGATTAATGTATAGTAATTTGGTGGTTTGTCTCCACTGTAGCACACAATTATTCATGAAAGAAGAGGGACTGTGCTGCATTGTTTGAAGTGCAACAATGGGTGTGAGTACAGAATTCAAACATGTACAAGTTTGTGGAGTAGAGAATGGAGATAAAGATTGTTTGACATGTGTCTTCTTCTTGATGGTGTTGAACTATGTTAGATATTCTAGAAACAATTTGGTAAACTCCAGGAGCAGGGTTGCAAGTGATTATGTTATGGATAGTAAATTGAATAAATCATCTAGCATGTAGTTAATCGCACCTGTGAATTTATTACCAAAAGGAACCTGAGTAAACAACTCTGTTCCTGGTAAGAACCTTGCCAAGCCATCTGGTCATGAATATTGACTGTATTACAGGCATTTTCTATTGGGGACACCGTTGATAGGCAACTTGATTTGGGATAAAGTGACTGTACTACAAGTGATAAGTTTGGTTGCTGGAAAACAAGCCATACATTGAAGAGGGTAGTCACCAATGGTGGCAAGGGGCTTCATATATCTTGTCATGAATCTAGTGCAGTGTTCACTGCTGATGACAGAAAATTACTTGTGTAAGAAATAAAGGGCTGAGGGTGTCTCATTAGATCGACTCCCACAGCAAGTTACATGTGTCCTGTTGATGTATGAACTGCCTCATCTCCATTGAAACTGCCATGAGCTGTGTTCTGATTGTAACTCCTGCTTCTAGAGCCACTAGTGGTTGTGAAACTGGGTGATAGAATCAAAGGCAGTGCTCTATGCTGATGTAACCGTGTCCTGTTGATGTCTGCACTGCCGCAGCCCCACTAGAACTGCCACAGGCTGCGCTTCTATTGTAACTCCTCCTTAGAGAGCAACTAATGGTTGTGAGATTTTGTGGACCAATTGAACACAGCGCTGGCTGCTGATGAAACCATGTCTAGCTGATGTCTGCATTGCCTCACCCCCATCAGAACTGCCACAGGCTATGTTCTGATTTTACCTCCTCCTTAGAGGGCAACTGATGCTTGTAAAACTTTGTGCTAAAATTCAATGCAGTGCTTGCTGCTGATGCAACCATGTACTGTTGATGCCTGAACTGCCTCACCCCCATTGGAACTGCCACAGGCTGTGTTCTGATTGTAACTCCTGCTTAGAGAGCAACTAACAGTTGTAAAACTTTGTGAAACAATCAGATACAGTACTTACTACTAATGCGCCACAGATTTACATTGTCCAAGAATGTAGGGATTGAGATTTGGTAGTTAGTTTCCAAAGTACTAGTAATCTTTGCTCAGAGACAATACTATGTGTAGCATGTCTTCTAATTGTATTCCTTGTTCAGAGAGCAAGCAATGCCTGTAGATTGCTGCACATGTACCTGACCAGAATATGAAATCATAGCAAGAGTGGAGTTTGAATCTGAGTCTGAGTAACCTTTCTCAGTAGACTGGCCATAACGTGCTCAATTCCACTTCATTTGACAGGATATTTGTACAAGGATGTTGCCACAAAATAGGGCTATCCAATGGTGTATTATATGTACAGATTTGTACCCATATGCAGCCTGTAAAAATCAAAAACTGCATTTTGATCGCAAAAGTGATCTGATACAAAGTTATAAAGGGCTGATAACAAGGCCAGTGAGTTGCCATCAGCTGTATTCATTGTTTTGTTATTGACACTGTTACTGTCTGTATTCTGCCATCAAGTTCCCACACTTTGGGGGACAAAAAGGTCACATCTTTTTTTTTTTTTTTTGACATCCTCGTTTATTGTCCTTGAGGCCTAGGGCCTATGGTAGACACTGCACGATACATGTACTATTTATACTTGAATCTAACTTTCTCTGTGCTAACTATGACATATGGGGTGTACCGGAGTACGGTTGGGGGTGGCCAAGGCCGGGACTTCTTGTGATAAGGGGGGTTAGGAGTTATCTCCAATTACTTAGAAGCGATAGTGGGAATGGGGATTTAGAGGTTGAAATCAGGTCTGGTAATCTGTACGGAAGTCCGAAGACGTGGGAACGTTCTGCAAGCCAGGCTCAGACCCGAGCGCCCCTGAATGTTCCATCTCGGTTACATCTGCCACGCCAAGCCAGCCGGGGGACCAAATCCCAGTTTGGGAGGCAACGCTGGGCATGGGCACCACTCCATACTCAAACGCCATGATGGCCAGACTACGCCGAGTATCTAGGAATGGGGCTGCCACTCGGTGATGTCCGAGGGTGGTTTGGAGAAGAAAGCGCCTTCAAGCGCGAGAAAGCGGGACACAAGGAGATAACACGACTGACCATCAGGTAGTGGGGAAACAAAGGGGGGCAAGGGAATTCAAACGCGCTGCATGCAGCATGCGTCTCCTCACCCACGGCGCAGTGGCCCACTACACCACCGTGCCCCCAAGGTCACATCTGAAAAGGCATCAATGTGCTGGAGCACACTGGAACAATGCTCTTTATTCTTGCGGAATTGTAAATGTGAGAGGTCACCGGTTCAAACCCTGCCATGCACTGCACACATCAATGAATGTAATTAAAGGAATAACAAATCACCAATATATGCTCTACAAATCTGTAACAAAAGGGATCAGCTGAGCTTCAATCTGAGTCTGAGCAGCCTTGTCCAGTATTCTGGCCATGACTTCTCAAATCTGCTCCAAATTGCTACGCTTTCTTACCTAGTCCATTGGCAAGAGATAGGACTATCCATATGTGTGTAAATTGTACCCATATGTGCTCATTTGCGAGCTGTAAAAACCAAAACCTGTATTTTGATTGGAAAATGTGATTCATCACAAAGTCTTGAAGGGCTAGTAGCAAAGCTAATGTAGTCCCATTAATTCAATTCATTTCACTGATACAGAACATGTTACTGAGTGTATTGCCCATCAAATTCCCACACTTTGGGGGACGGTCGTGTTGCATCTATGGGGACATCAAAGCAGTCACCTGCACTGCAACAATCACATCATTAGTCAGAAATTGTATTGAAATTCATTATTAGTACTACTAACCAAAAGCTGTCATAGATAAAAAAAATGACTTCTCAAAGTAAGTATTCCAGTTGAACTCAAAAAAATGGTTATTGGTAACAAGACCACTGATGAAAGTAAGGATGTGAAACTATGAAAAATTAAGTGTTCTGGGCATGTTAGTAACAAAAGCTGTTGCAAGTAAAAAGTTATTCAACATTTGCAACAAGTAAGTTTTGTGGGCAAGGTAGTGATAAAAGCTGTTCTTAATAAAAAAAAATACCTATCACTTCAAACACTCCAGGCAAGTCATTTAGAAAAGTTGTTACTAGTAAAAAACTCATACAAGTCAGTATTCGGGGTAGATTAGGGATAACAATGGTTATCAGTCACAAAATTCCTAAAGAAAGGATAAGGATCACAAATGAATCAGAATTAAATAATCTGTGCATGTTAGTGATGAAAGCTGTTACCAGAAACAATACTATGCTTAGAACTTGGATTAAACTATTCTTTCAGGCAAGTTAGTCACAAAAGTTGTTGCTTGTACCAAGCTTTCTCATAAAAGTAATATTTTCTGGCAAATTAGAAAGAAGAACTGTTCCTAGTAACAAAGTTACTTGTAAAGGCGAGGATTCACAATCACTTTGGGAGGTAATACTATGTGCAAGGGAGCAACAAAAGCTCTTACCAGTGACAGGATTGCATATATGAGTGAGGATTCTAATTCTGTTTGTCACAAAAGTTTCCACCAATAATAAAACTATACTCATGGAAGTAAGTATTCCAAGCTTGTTAGTCATGAAAGTTGAAGTTGTTGCTAGTAACTTATAACAGTGGTGGTCAATTATGACAGTGAGCATTCCAGACAAGGTAAAATGGGGACTGTTTACCAGGAACAACAGTAGTTTTGCAGTCAGGCCTTCCAGTACAAGCTACTGACAGAAGATACTGCAAGCGATCCAGCTAGCCCTAAGATTATCACAAATAAAAAGGTTATCTATGAGAGTGAGTACTATCAGGATAAAAGTTATTAGAGAAGTTCATTTCAAAGGTTACTATAGTTTTCGACTGCAACAGATGTTGTGAATGACTGTAAGCACAATTCTAATATCATGGTATCTTCTTGGTGCCATGGATCACAACAAGGTGACATTCACAGATATGTGAAGTTTCCCCAAAATGCTTCTAGCTATGCTGCACTGACATGGATAGTCCAACAGAGACCGGATTTTTCCATCACAGTCACAAGTTTGTGTTATCAGGCACTTATGTAGAGCGCTTATTTTCCAGCTGGAATTGTTACCGGACCTAACCCTAACCCGGGTCACATGAAATCCTGCCTTATTTATCAATAGTCCAGACCCAAACCCTAGACTCAACCTGGAGCAGTTCCAGATTAACCTAGGCTGTTGTTCTATTTTTCTCTTTCCATTGTTCTATTGTTCTACAAACCCTGGTCCCAGATCTTTGCCCTGGTCCGTTATTGTTCTATTGTTACTCCAGCCCCACAGTTACTCCAGTGCCTAGTGTAGGAACTTGCGCACAGACCATTCAGACACAGTTTATATAGTAGCCCTTACTCTCCCTAGCTCTGCATCTTGACCTCTCTGTCATTTGCACTGCTAGGTGAGTTAGTACATGTAACTTGGTATTGTATTGTATTAACTCTGCCATTTGCACTGCTAGTATCTGGCCTTGCGCCTGCTTGTGTGCTCATCATTGACTTTGAACTCACTGTTGTTGTTGAGGATCTATCACCCTTCCACCTCTACTTTACTTCCTTGTTGGGGTTATCAGCACAACAGCAGTTGCTCCACAACATCCGCATATGTCCTCATCTTGCTTTTACAATTCCTATTTTGAGAAAAATGTAGTTACTCAAGTGCATATAGCAGAATGATTTACTCATAAATGGATGTGTTTGATAGCACAATCAGATTTGCCACTTGGTCTCACTGCCAAGCTTTATAAATGAAGCAGTAGATACAGCTTGATGAGTTCAGGGATTGTACTTGCCACATGCCAGCGCCACTGCCACTAGCACAGGTTACATGCTCTCAAAATCTAGGAGATAGAATGTCTTGGTAAATCAACTCCCAGAAACAGTTGCATGTGTCCTGTTGATCTGTTGTTGTCTGAACTGTCTCATGTTGGGACTGCCACAGGCTGTGTCATGATGGTAACTCCTGTGTAGAAGGCAACTAATATTTGTGAAACTTTGTGAAGCAATCAGTTGCAGTGCCCACTGCTGATGCAACAAGAAAAGATGTGCCCTCCAAATTGAGGAGTTAGAATGTCTTAGTGAATCAACTTCCAGAAACAGTTACAAGTGTTCCATTGATCTGTTGTTGTCTGAACTGCCTCATCCTTATTGGGACTGCCACAGGCTGTGTTATGATGGGAACTCTTGTGTGGAAGGCAACTAATATCTCTGAAACTTTGTGAAGCAATCAGTTGCAGTGCCCACTGCTGATGCAACAAAAAATCCACATGCTGCAGAAATAAAATGGTCACATCTGAAAAAGCTTCACTTTGCTGGTATGCAATGGCAAGACTCTTCTTCATTTTTTCGCAAACTATAACTGAGAGTTGAAAAGTGACAGCAAACAAGCCCCTCAATTGTAGAGGATTGACCTCATTTCAGGAGCCATCTACTATGACATCTTGACCAAATGGTTGCTTGGCCAACTGATGGTAGTGCAAGTAAGATAGGGAGAAACAGTTATAAAACAACACCAACCTGTACATACAGTTACTGATTTTGTACCTGATTCTACAAACCTTGATCATAATCTGACACTGTTGTGGCTCAGCTGGACCAGACACTGAAATTTCAAATTGCCACAAATTTGGGTTAGAAATACCATGAGAAGCAGGTGGCAGACAGTCTGCCATGACTACAGATCTGATGCTACCACAAAGGAGGTGGTAACACAAGCACTGAAATATAGTTTTATCAGAGCTAAATCAAGATGTTTCCAAGCTCCTATTTGTTTGCACCAGCACAGCAGGTGATACAAACAATATATAAGGCCCCTTGCTACCACCCATGTACCTCAGCATCCCTTCAGCGCTGGCCGGTGAGCACATTGTTGCCTGTGCTGCACTTGACTTGAGTCACTGAAATTGCTCTTACAGCTAGCCATCTTACTGCACCCTTCTACCCTTTGACACACCTCTGTTACTCCAAGTCTTTGTGTTGCTTCAGCACTGACTTGTAAGTACATTGTTGTTTGCTTGCCTTGGGTCACTATACTAAAACATATTCTTGCAGCTGTCTTACATCTTTGCAAACCCTTCTATCACCTCTCTGAATCATGCAGTTCTTAACCACCCTTGTGATTTTGGCCACCATGGCTACTGGTATATCCCATATAACCACTGTGTCTGCCATCCCACACGGCAGTATGGAATCCCAAGGTCATGAATGGACTGCCTCTCGCATTGTGGCCAGGCAGAGCACAGGCACAGGCAATCCTCTTCGTATCAGAGGCCCAATTTTCTCTAAACCAGAACCTTCAATGCTGCAAAAGGGGAAAAACTTCGACGACTTTATGATAGCATCCTTCCAACTGAATACAAAATATCCAATGTATTATGACACCTATAGAAGATACATGCAGGTTGCTTGGGAAAACAGGGCTCATCCGGCAGAGCATCTACCAAGCGAAAAGCGCCCCCCACCGGAGATGTTCCGGCTGGTCCAAGTTTTAGATAATCTTCCTAAGGATGACCCAATCAGACAAAATTTAGCAAAAGGAGAGTTCCCACGTTATACTATAGAAGGTGGTCTTGAAATCATAGATGTACACGGATATCATGTAAGGTTATGAACACGAGTAGGGCTGCAAGGGTTTGGTCAATCTCACCAACATTTGTTATAGAGAATGTATGTGTATTATTTGCAATACATCTGTGCAAGCTACATAGCCACTGTCAACTGCAAGATTATCCAGCCGCCTGACTGTCTTAACTGCCCATTTTGCACTTTCCTGTAGTAGACCCAGACATGCCAACTGATACCCTTGAAGTTGGTGCACCAGCCTGCATCCATGCAAGTCATCCATGCTCTTTTAGTCCATTTTTCTGTTTCACCAAAAACAATGATTCTCCTACATAGCAAAAAATGCTTTCAAACAGCTTGAGTAGGACGGTAGACAAGGAGAACAATGATTTAGTCTGCGAAATCACCTGCAAGGAGGAAGAAAGTCGCAGCTACTCGGTCATGCCGTTGCTGTACTGGTCATGACAGAACTGTAAGTGCAAGTGATATCATGATTCGGAGGGTGGGGAAGATGTTATGATGTTTTGAAATGGGAGTGAAATTCCGAGTAATAGGGATAAGTATTGCGCATACTATAAGAGGTCTTCATATGTATATACCGCACATGCCTTCCTTTTTCTCCTACCTACGCAGGCGCTGTTCCACTCATGACCTCGCACAATCCCTCCATCGGTCACCTTGACAGTCTCTCGCTTCAAGAACGCACAACAGGCTCCCATTGCTTCTCCAAGCACGGCATTCTCTCTCCACGGCCCATATCAAAGTCCTGGACGACACCAAACGCCTTTTTGAACACTGCCATCGCATTCGGAGGTAATGCCGTCTCTGCAGGCGGCGGGCGATGAACGACCAGTACAGGAGTCAGTCAGAGATTCTGCAGTGTTGTGTAGATCGGTTCACACACGGTCACTACCGATCCAAGGGCTCGAGGAGCCTCACGTTCAGAGGGGTCGGAGGCTGCGGTCTTGTCACTGACTCGTTGATTCTCAGATTGCCACCACTTGACTGCGAACTCGGATGCGATTGTACCACCTTGTGCAGATCCAAATAAGTAAATATGTAGTTGGCGGGCCAAGAGCAGCGTTCAATGAGGTGGGTGACTACACGCGAGAGGAGATTGAGGGCAGGGGTAGGGTGAGGATTTGGAACAAGATCTCCGAGTGCATCGAGAGTTGGGTACCGTTGGTACGCCTCTTCGTAAAGGAATGGAATCCTAGTACCTCCCTCGGTCAGTAGAGTCAGCAACAGGGCGAACTGCGAACAAACTACTTACTGTTTGGGTGCTCGTAGAGCAAACGAGGCTGTCTGCGGAAGCTTGAAGGAGCGACCTAGCTTTCCAAAGGAAATATGAGTATCTCCTGGATTCATGAAACAAGCCTCAGCTTTCTCTTTTGCCGCGAGTTGCATCTGACTCACCCAGGTCATTTAGAAGGATGAGCAAATTCTCATAGTCGAACGGCACCGGGGTCGATGATGGTTTTGGTGGTGCTTTTACTTTAGGAGACTGGATACCATACTGTTTTAGGGAGATGTGAGGGTCAAGTCGTAGCAAGTACATAGCAGTGGGCGAGCGTGCTTTACGGGCGTCAGTCTGTACATCTGACTACATGGAGGCTGTCGCTAGTTGCCTCTGAACCAGCATATCGACCATGACTACATAACTCGTCGCCACAAACTACGGCAGCTGCGTAGCATGGCCACAATCCTTGGATGTCGAGCAATCAGTTACATTCTGATTCACACTGGATGCAAGTGCTCTGGTTGAGAGCTCGCTTGGCAGACGTACAAGCTTACCCGGTAACGTTTGCATTCATCATGGTCTTGCAGTCGTTAATGCCACTACACTCGCCAGCTTTTGCCGTTTAGCAGTCTGGTCATTACTCCAGACGGCCTCTGATGTTTCGCTGCGTGCTGCACGTCCGTGTGGGAGTCCAGGAAATCCACCTAGGGACGGCGTCAACTTTGGCATATTCGGGTAGTACCTGTACATGCTATTACCGCCACCACCAAAGAACTCAGTCCACAGGCAGCCGAGCACTGCGAACACCCTGCCTTCTTCGAGATCGCTGTCTACAGTATCTGTGTGCGAAGCTGAGATGGGTGGATATCTGGGAAGCTGTCCATTCACGGACATGTGCCATCGGTCATTACATGCACTTAAATATGGACATTCTGCGCTGGCGGCGGTGAACTCCCTCCCCAATGGCCACTAAAGTTGAAGCCCTCTCAGACAACTATACGGAGAAGTTGAACCAGTGGGGTCTGTTTCTATCGGTGTGCACTTATGGTGAGTACTACGACTGGCGAGATCACGAAAATCGTGCGCTCAAACCCCTCCAGGAGCACACGTAGCCCTGTTTTCCAGATATCTGCTATCGTTCTCAAAGCAGCGCACTCGCAACAGGCTCCTGCTCGTATACACCATCGTCCTCTTTATGTGTGCGACGACGGCTATAGGCCTACAAATCTGGTGGACACAAGTCGTTTTCATCGACAACCGTTATTATCCCGGGGGTCCTCAGCAATTTTTGACCGACAATTACTACAGTGCACCTAATCGTGCTCTTACCATGATGTACGCACTCCATTTCTATTGAATCTACTTAGTCTTCAATATCCGTGATTCTGTAGGTATGTTGTGATGAACTGGCTCGCCGACGGCATAATAGTATGTGTCTCACTCCCGCATACGTCTTGTACCATGCTGAGACTTGTATGGTCAGCTCTATCGATTTTATGTGCTGTGCGCATGCATGGTTATCGCGAGCAGATCGATCGCGTTACTTTTTGTGATACCTTGCTCTACGGCACTCGTCGGTACGCCCACCTATCCCCAATTCTCGCACCCGCTTGTTCTGATTCTGTAAGCCAGTGGTAGCCATGGTCTTCTTCCCCAACATCACCAGTCTCGGAGTCAACCTCTGGACTGGTTCACCGTCCACCGCGCCAGGGATTGCCTACATGGCGCTATCGCTATGTGTCAACACGATACTCACACTGCTCATCATCTTCCGTCTCGTCCTGATAAGACGAAGTCTACAACAAATCCTGGGTACTTATAACGGCCAACCGTACACATCACTGCTTACACTCCTCATCGAATCTGCTGCGCCGTATACGATTGTAGCTTTGATGACGGTGATAGCGTGCGGAGTAGGCAGTCCTATCCAATACGTCCTTTTGCCCATGTTAGGTCAACTACAGGTATGTCAGCAAATCACCGCTTTCGTTCGCCTGTCGTGCATCACACCTTAACCAATTCCGTGTAGGCAATTCCGCCGGTACTTATCACGAGCAGAGTCGCAGAAGGCCTGGCCCTCTCGAAAAGCAAGTATTCTGAACTCTCCACGTCGCAAGTGAGGTTTAACGCTCGGAGCCACATCCGGAGCATGTTCAGCACTTTATCGAGTTCGAGTTCGTTCGAGTCGCCGCCGATCACGCCGATGAAGCCGTCGCTCAAGCTTGATCTGCCTGGGACGATGAGCTCTTCGGAAAGCTTCATCTTTTCGCAGGATATCCACGAGAAGTCGTTTGCAGAGTTAACGTTCACGTCACCCAGTGTCCTTTCGGGCTGCGAGATCGATAGGCGTCATCGCTGTTCGGAGCTGTGTAGGAATTTTTGCAGGGAGATCCCCGGTGTTGGGTTGGGAGGGGACGCTTCGTTGGCGGTGTGAGTGTTGGTGGTGTGTTTAAATCATGGACTATGCACCATTTGGCAGTTGGGTATATGTAGTGGACGATGATCTATGGACATACGTTCGACACTAGCAGTGTTTGGAATCGCATGTATCAATAAGGCAGAAGAGCATTTCAACGAGACGACGACGACGTGACGGATTGTGGCAGCCGTTGACATGAGACGATCCTCAAGTCTCGCTTTGAACTGTACGTGCTACATGAAAAGGGGTTGAGTCATTGATTGTTCTCTATCTATACTACTATTGTACTCTTAACGCACAAAATTATACGGCCAAACTTCCAACCGCGCCATGACTAGTGAATACTGCAACCAATACTCAAACACGACTTTTTTTCCCCACCTCCGCTCAACATCCATCCATCCATCCATCCCTCCGTCCGCCCGCCTCTCACACCAACTTTCTAAACCTCAACTCGAGGTAGCGTAACGGACTGTACAACAGCGCCGTAGCAGCAAACGCAAGTTCAAACCCGATATCCCCCGTACGCTTAGCAATCGGACCAACGAACCACACCTGATCCATGGACGGCACTACCAACCCAAACGCAAGTATGCATGCACCGAGGGCAGCGAGACCCGTAGGGAGTTTCTTGGGGCTGTTCCAGTACCGGATATCGTAAGAGTCAAAGTTCCCTTTCCGGATGACAAAGTGCTCGACGACGATGACGGCCGCGAAGGCGCTGGCCCAGTATCCGATGAGGCCGAGAAAGTTGGTGAGGGTCGAGTAGAACTTTGTTGCGCCTACGATCGAGAGTGGGATGATGCTTTTTTTTTATTGATTGGGCAAAAAAGAGAACCTTGAGATTAGCAACGGATAGGTTGATTGATGTGGAGAGGAGGAAAGAGGAGGTGAAGTTTTGGACGTACATTGCTGTGGCGACTATTGAGAAAACGTATCGTGGGACTGGTACGAGGAACGGCATGAAGAGTTGAAAGTTGAGCCCGAAGGAGTAGAGAGTGGGGGCGACGTTTCCTGTGACGGACAATGCGAGAAGCACCGTTAGGAACTTGCCGAAACCACCTGCAGGGCTGAGCATGGCTTCCAACAGACCACCGACGTTTCCGTTATCGTAGCCAGCGCTCCACGACGGTACTGTCGGCGAGGCGATCACGACAGCTGCTCCGAGGCATTGGATGGTTATCTATAATTTTGAGTGAGCAAATATGGCACATGTCGATGTAAGCGAATGCGTACGAGCGGGATATTGAACCCAAGATAGGAGTACAAGAATATTCTCCAACTATTCATGGTGAGCCTCATCACATCATGACCAATATGATGACATACCTCGACACTTCAGGCTTGAAGTAAATCGTGAAATCAGACCCCATTGGTGACCATGTTATCACAAATCCAGCGATCGTGGAGGCGAAAGACAGGATGGCTGCAGCGGTAGCTGGCTCCGCTGGTGGCGGATTGACAAGATGCTTGCCTCCGACGCCGAGTGCGACGACGTAGACGACTAGGCATGGAATCCACACTAGTTTTTCATACCTTTCGGGAGATCATTGAACATTATCTCTATAAAAAAACATTGACCAGCTGCCGTCTTACCAGTTCAAGATTTTGTACCCGCAGAACGACACCTAGCAAGTACGTACGATTCAGCGTGGGGAGTTCCCCCGGAAGTCACGATCTTCACGTACCAGGAGCGAGATAACTGATATGATCACAATCCCTACACTTGAAATGTCACCCACAAATGAATAACGTCCCGGTTCAGTTGAATCTTGAAAGAAGGACAACGTACCTCCAGCTGAGGTTGCCGTTGGAAACGCTCGCCAAGGTTTGTCCGCCAAGTATACCGTTCAGGATGCAGAATCCGCACATCGAGATCAAGTTCAAAATACAGGGTAATATCACCCCAAAATATCTATGTCCAATTGAAAGTGCTTTAAGTATAGGTAGGCAAAGTGGGGAGAAAAAAAAGAAAAGAAAAAGGCTCACCCAAAACTGTACCGCGCTTGACACATTTGTCGAAGACCTAATTTAGGGCCCCATGTTGTTCTGGGTATCCATGTGAGTACTGACATGAATCTGTATGGTAGAGGCGAGAACGTACGTACAGGTATGCCGGAGGAGCACTGCAAAGTAGATTAAAAAACAAGATGACGAGACACGAGTCTCGCAAGCCGAGTCCAAATACGACCGGGCCAAGCGTGCCTGCAGAGAAACTTGTAACAGGGCTCCTGTCAGCTAGTCGTGGGTCCACACAAGGACGGAATAGACCTTACGACAGGATATTGAAATTTGCAGATAACCAAATATAAAAGATCTTGCTGTACTGTGTGTCTGTACGTTGGTTTGGCGGCACAGGGAGTATACCTATCGTTCCGATAGTTCAGTACAAAGACGGAGCATTAAAAAATTGTGCCAGGTCAAAGTCACCTCGAGCCTCGACGCCCCAAGTGAGCAATTTTCTCATTACGGGCGGATTGTAGTGGAAATCATCCTGTGTGTTGCTTGACACCGAGGACAGCTCTTTTTCTGCATCGCCAGAGGATGCACGTTTGCGATCCTCAAGGTGTGCCATCTGGTGAGCGGGAGAGGAGGACCAAGGAATGGTTCATCGAGTCAGAGGTCAGTGTAATAAGTCGCAAATTGTTGTTGGCACCCGCTCCGCTCTGCCGCTCGTCAGATCACAGCGACGGAACGGCTCACGATCACTCCTTTCAAAACTCAGACAACAGTGTACGCAGTAACAGGACGAAACGTATTCATTATTGCCCGTCACAACTAGGCGGATGGCTATGGTACAAAGAAGAACAGTCCTACAGGAGCGGTGTGTGTTTGTACGACTGAGCTTGCCAATCATCTTCAGCAAAAACTAGCAGCGCGGTACCTTTGGAAAATGATGTTAGCGGATGTTCAACCCAGACAAGCAAAGAACAGAGTCAGACAAAGCGAGCTGTTCTGCCAAAGCAGAACGCCCGAAGGTAGCTGAGTTGACTTTCTGCAACGCAAGGGTTACCCCTCACTAAAGCCAAATGCCTCAAACATCATACAAAGAAGCCAACAGAACAGAATTGCGTACGTACAGCACATGTTTGTCCCGGATGTTCTGCCGCTGGGTGCAAAGGATGCTGTAAACGATATCATCATAGAACACGTATTGCAGCGTTATTTGGCTGATCTTCTTAGACGCTTTCGGGGCGGAAGGCCGGAATCTTCCTCTGAGCGACTTTGAGATGCTGGATGAGCCACTACGAGACAAAACAATCAGCGGGTGATTCGGCGTGGCCGTGACGCGGCGCACCCTCAAAGCTCGAAGGCGGGAGGAGCGGATCGTATCCGTCCACTGCGAGAAAACTGAGGTCTTCACTGCTGACGCGCTGCGAAAAGACGTAGTTGTGGTTGACTAGAGGAAGAACTGAGTCCTGCGTTGAGTGACAAGTACCCACAATACGTACCAGAATTCGAGGACTGAGGGTAGGTTGCCAGCAGACGTTGGCGAATAGAGTCAAAGGAGCTACAACCCTTTTACTCAGAGACAGCACCGTTATGCCACAGTGAGACTGACATACTTTGAAGTTACGAGCCCATTCGTCGCGACGATATTCAAGACACTCTCCCAATCAAGTGGCCGTACGCGATTTTGCATAGACTTCTCTCCAGGAGGGACATAAGCCGCAAGGAGAGCCAAGATCTGAGAGAGGTATCGACCGGTCGACTCAGTGAGCGCATTGGAAGCATGCGAAGTCAGTTGAAAATCAGCCATGTCTTCAAGATCCGAGAGCTGTTCTGCATCGGCAGAAGAGCTGTCTTGAACGAAGTCTTGACCAGGCTGGAGCTGCGCCAGCGTGGTGCGTTCGACGGCCTGGGAGTGACGGGCCTTGATAACTTGGACAGCGATAGAGCTCACTTCGTCCTCAAGACTCCATTCAGGTGCATAGACGTCTCCAGCTAGTAAAGGCCAGCGCGTCCACGTGTCTCGAGTCGGTTTGGAACCTGCCTTGGCGATAGCAGCGTGCTTTGGCTTGCGTTGAGTTGCAGTTGACACGTCGAGACTGGGATGCTCTACGCTCTGACAAAAGGGTGCAACACCGTCTAATACAAGTCGTTCGCTCTCGTCATCATCTTCGATGGGCTCGACATTGTCGTCCTCGCCATCCGAGTCGCGTTGTGAAGCGGCAGTCGACGCATGAGCCGTAAGTTGAGAAGCGAGATCAAGAGTGTTGCTTGTCCGTAAAGCGCGTAGTAAGGAGGCGTATTCTGAGAGTTCTGAATGAAGCTTGGAAGGTACCCTAGTGCGCTTTCCCGCCGGCATGACCGGCGCAGACAGACAGGGACATGGAGGAGGGTTGAGCAACGACGACGACCACAAGCGATAAATTAACGCCAATTGCGCGCCTAGAATATCTAGAATAGGGAATGCTGACAAAGCACAACTGTACAGTACCAGATCAGCCACATATCGGCAGGCTGGCGCTAAGATCAAACCCAGTTCTCTCCACGACCTAAACCAAGTGCGTATATTCGTCGTTGCGCGCTGTGTAGCGCGTCGCACTCACTCAAGGCTATCGCAGCATGAGAGAGAAGTGGAAGAAGAAGCGATCTCGCAGGCTCAGACGCAAACGCCGAAAAATGAGGGCCCGTTCCAGTGCGTATTTCCTTTTTCTCGTTGTCCCCGAGGTCAATTTACGAACGTGTGGTTTTTTCTTGCAGAGTAAATGCCCTGTACGGCTGCTGGGCTTCCATCATGAGGTCGGAGGTATCGAGTCCTTACCACTCATCCGCAACGAAGAGACTTCGAGTTGTTCGCCTCACAACTCGTTAAATCACCTTCGAAGGACTCGACTCTGGCCTTTCCATGGCACCGCCTTGCGCCCCGCGCTCCAAGCTCGATGGAGCGTGAGGAATTCTCGACAAGACAACTGTTGTTCGAGGTAGCTGTTTGGGCATAAAAATTGTAATCGCTATGTAGTTCTGTGTTATCCGCAAAATTCATGTCGTGTGACCAATTAGCTTCGACGACGGGCAGGTCTGCGTGATGGGTCTCCCACGATGCAAGCACCTCAACTTTGCCTCGTTGTTTGGCAAAGCCAGACGTCGTTCAGGTGGGCGCCAAACAGCCAGCAGCGTGTTCTGCACATCTTGACCGCGACGATGATGTTACTACTCATGCGTCTTGGACAGTGACCAGCCAGTTGTGAAGACGACGCAGTAGTTCTGACCCAACCCAGGTTTCAGTAGCATTGTCCTCGCGAGGGATCCTGGTGTCATGAGTCACAAGCGACCGAGGCCAACAAGCGACAGTGAAAACAAGCCTTGCAAGCGTACTCAGCCTGTACTTGCGCAAGCCTGCACTTCAGATGGAGATATCCGTCGACTCCTCCGCCTCTTGGACTTTACCACCCAAAACACCTCTGCAGACATCCTCTCCCAGTTCTCTGCGATTGCAGAGATACTTTTGCACCAGGTACACCTACGAGTGACTTCAGCAGGGTCCCAAAATGCGAGTACTCGAAGAGAGGTTGATGGAACGACTACAGATTACGAACTTCTTGAGATCGAGTTTTATCTATGGAAAGCTGGTAGTCACGAGGATCCTTTTACGCACGGCAGCGAAGAGCAACAGCACAGCGGGAATTGGTATGTTATCCTCCTCATATCTATGCTGGGATTGAGGAGAGCTGTACATAGGTATTTTCACCGCGCTCCTACTCGTACGGCAGGGCCTCCTCAGCAGAAAACTGCTACCGCTGCTGGTGGTTATAGAGGTGGCACCCGGAAAGGGCTCGACCTCACCTTCGGGGCACCGATCGCCCCGACGACAGTTGCATCTCGTTATTTTCCAACTTTACCCAGCAACACTGCTGAGAAGAATGCAAGCACTCCGAGAGTACCTGCCGTGGACATCATTCGTGGCGGCATTCTCCTTCGTACGATGCGCAACATATCGAGCAGGAAAACTATCTCCGGCCCTTCCCTCCTCGTCGACGAGATCCTGCGCGTCAGCGAGTCACCCACCGTAGCCATCCTCGTGAACGACAAATGGGCTGGTGAAACTACCGCTACCGCATGGTCATCGCAGTCTCCCACTCGAACGTCCTTGCGCCTAGTACCGAATCGTCACGATCCATCTTCAGGTTCTCCCACTGGTACTAGTAGTACATCTCAACCCCGAATATACAGTTCGCCTCGCATCGGCCTCGACTTGTCTCACTCTAGCATTCCGCTGCCTACTACGACATCCACGGATACAGACACAGAGCAACAAATCCTCCTCCGTCACCCTCGCGTCTGCTTCATCGGTCGCCCGTACCGGTACTTTGTCCATCCAGAGCTGCTGCTAATAGCCAACGGCCGTGGACATACCTTCCTCGGGGTGTACCGCTCTCTCTCCACCACCGCCACTTATGGAACGCGCTCTGAAGAAGAAGAGGTACACATACACAGCCAGCTCGTCAAGCTCACGGCGCTCAAACTTCCTGCGGTCGAGAAGTATCTTCGGGAGTACCTGACGGGATTGAGGGAAGGGAGCGTCGAGGCGTTCGTTGGGCCAAAGGGCAAAGGAGCGGGGTCGGCGCCGAAGACTGCGTTGCGAATGTTTGGTGCCCTGTGTGGAAGCCAAGATTAGGTGCTGACAGTCTGCTGTTTGGCGGCGAATGTGCAGTACATTTTTGATCATCACCATCATCAACATCATCATCTCAATTACACGGGTCACACTGCACGTTAGCCCTGAATTCCCATCGTGGATATCGCGTGTATATTAGTGATATCCATCCGATATCCACCCTATATCCATTCACACTTATTTCCATGCAATAAAAATGTAATATCCATATAAGCGCCCATAACTATAATCCAGACCTGCAAGGAGCGCCCGTCGGCAGTACTCGTAAGCACGATTATATCCTGCGGCCGACTCATCAGCAATTGGCGCATCAGGAGCGTCCAAATCGAGCAGGTGTCGGCCGCTTCTGATTACATAACACTTCGGTGATGGCAACTGAACTGGATGGCGCAGCTGAGAACAACGGCTGCATTGCTTTCAACATCGCACCAAGACACTCACAATGTCAGAAGCACCACTGGAATCTCGGCTCGCTTGGAACAAGGTCGAGCCAGTCATTCAGGGCGATCCGGACTCGCACGCTGCCCTTAAGCAAGTGATTTTGTTGGCGGAATCTTTCGTCGCGCTCAAAGACGGCTTCAATGGCGACGATAACATGTCCGCCAACATTGTCAATTTCGCCTGCACGGTAGAGATGTGTACTAACGTGCAGTGTCAGACGTTGCCGTGCACGGTGACAGAGCCGCGAGCTTCATAGCGAATCCCGCCAAGGTATGTGCTGTACATGCTGTACCAATCTTCAGGCTCTTTTCTTCAGTGCTGCTTGGCTCAAAGCAAGGAACAAGCGGCTGAGGTAAGCAAGTGCTTACTAAGCAAGCGGCGGGATGCGTGATGAGGCAAAACGCCCTTGAATTATCTCTCTCGAGTTCGTGTTTGCCACCATCACGCATCCACCCACTCCTACTCGTCCCTTCGGAAAAATCTTGCAATCTCTTCTACCTCGAGGCTATTCTTCACTTATTATGGTTGAAAGTATGCCAGTAGGGATTGGTGGAAATAACGTGGACGGTTTTGGAAATGGGGTCTCTGTCGTGGAACTAGAGGTGAGGATGGCGCGCAACGAAGACAGGGCAATGAGGCGTTTGAGGGGAGATGAGGACGTGTCGGAAGACAGGGACCTCGGTGGCCACGGTTCCTCTCACCCTCCCTCGAGGGATCCAAGCGCTGCGCCGCGTTCGCCGCCTGCGGGAAGTCTGGGGATGTCATGGATGGCCTGACTAGCCCTTAATTCTCGCAATTTACCTCTTGTTTTTATCTATAAAACTCCGGGCTGCAGCTTAGTTGCAACCTTCTCTGCACAAACTCCCTTTTCACGTCTATTAAGCGCCTGTATCACGTGGCTTAGACGCTCCACACGGTCACATTACTTGCTACTACGTCACACTGGCATGTGACTTAGCTTAAGTAAGACCACATGGCTACAACCACATGGCTCAGCCCATAGCTGGGGTTTGATGTCATAAATGACGTCCACATGGACTCCTTTTGTTCTTTCCTTATTGTTCTCTTTATGGAAGGATGTTCTCACAGGTGTGGGAATGGAATACAATAGTTGGTCTTCTTTTAGATAGATTCTCTCACAGGTAGAGTTCTTGGCAAGGTCTAGACAATAGCTATTGTTCTCCTTTAGGTAGTTCTTTTGTTCTTCGTTCACACGGCTTCTTGCAAAGCCTGCCCTCAACATGATCTGTGCGCAGGTCCCTGAAGTCTATATATACTGCTGCATGTACGCTACTAGCCCCCCATCTCGACCTCTTGGTCTTTACTGGGCTAGGTAAGCAAACCCCCTCTGTACTACATAGCTGGTAGTACCCAATACTAACTTGGTCTTTACTGGGCTAGACATCTGTATAAGATTTATAGCTGGTGAGAGTATTGTGCTTCACGCCTACCACCACCACTTCGTCGTCATCCACTTCGTGTCCCTGTCTGCCGCGTCGAACCCTTGTCTCCGCGTCATTAGGTCGAGATCGTTGTGTAAACCCTGGGTCCCCCGCTCCCACCGTTTTAAAAAGTTTATTCCTGTTTGACGAGTACGTCTCCGGTCTCCTCATACCGTTGAGCTACACTTGCGTCGTCCGTTTCTACCCCCTGCGCATTGTTTAGTGCCTAAAGACACGCGCCCCCGTTTCTCTAAGACCCTCCCTACCACTGAGCCTCAGCTCAAGAGGTGTCTCCCTCCATCTTTCCTCGATGCTCTCGCTGACAAGCGTAAGAGTGGTCAACCTCATCGTTGGTCTGATAAAGACCTGGTCAACGTCGCCAAGTACGTATCCAAGAAGCTGCCTGTCAAAGGCATCACCCTCACCGTTCCCTCATACGAGGAAAATTGCCAACTCTGTGCCTCTGCACGAGCATACGGAGAACGAGCTGCTGAGGAGCATGACCGCACCTTAGCTGAGCAACAGACTCACAAGCCGACTCTCGCTGAGCGGCTAGCCAAGCTTCCCCCGCCCACTCCCGCCCCCGCTGCACCTAAACCGGTGTGGATAGACTTCAAGAAGCTATCACCGGTTGACCTCGTCGGCATCTTCAGGCCAAAACTCACTGCGGTTCGCACCCGCCTACAAGCTCTCACAGAACTACAAGAACTTCTCAACTGCGCAGACCCCGACCATTGTCGAGCGCTACTCCACCTCGTCAACAAGGTCAATCGTTTCCTTCACCGACTTGACGAACTCGCACCTGTCACAGCCGACCGCGAGTGGCAACTCCTAGACTGGGGTTGCAAAGCAATTGGGAAAGTTTTGTCTAAGCAGCTTTGCAAGAACTATAGCAAAGTTCTTGCGCAACTTAACGTAGTTAATAACGATAGCTACTTCGAGTGGATCTAGACAGTCCACAGTTTTGCCCACCACATCTTCAGAAAGCTTGATTTGTGATAATTGTATCCATTTCTTCGATCCCATAACGGTCACAGACAACCACTTTCGAGCCAACAAAGGATCATTCTACGAGTGTGAAAACCAACTGTGCCCTAATCGATTAAATCAGTTAGACCCCAATGAAGCCATCAAACACGAGTATTACACCGAGACCTACCAACCACCTTCCGAAGAAAACCGTCGTCTTATCACTAAGGAAGACATGGACCAGAACCAGCAGAACACTGCTCCTGACGCCGCCCCAGCTGTCGCCGCCAACTTGAGCGGCCAGGACATTCTCAACATGTTCGGCATCCTTACACAGAGAATGGTGGACCTCACCAATCAAGTTGCTGCTCTGGCAGCTGTACAACCCACCGCAACTGCTGCTGCCACTCACGGCTCCAGGGAACGGAGCATCGTAGAAAAGCCGGTGTCATTCAAGGGAAAGACATCCTCGGAGGCAAGGCTCTTCTGTCACGCATTCATAGTCTGGGCCCAGAACCAGGGAAAAGCGTTCTTCCAACAGGACGCCCAAGGCCAGGTCCGATTGGACAACAACGGCGCGAGGATCTTCGATCCTCATAAACTCATCACAAGCGCCCTGTCCTTCATGCAGGAAGACGCTGCCGATTGGGCTCGTCCTCACATCGAGGAGCTAGCCAGCAGCAAACCAGCGTTCGGAAATAGCTGGGACACGTTTATCGAGGCCTTCAAGGCCAAATTTGAGCCTATTGACGCAGTCATGGAGGCCAAGACCAAAGTTGCCGGCATGAAGCAGGGCAACAAAACCTTCGCCACCCACATCTCTGAGTTCCAGACTTGGGCCCCTCGCACTGGCTGGAGCCAGCAGGACCTTTTCAATTGCCTCAAGTCCAGCTTGAGCACGGAGTACTTGCAGCGTGTCTCGTACTTCCAGACCCGCGCAACCACGTATGATGCACTCAAAGACCAATGCAAGGCCGTAAACGCGCAGCTTGCTGACCTACGCAATAGCACGGGGAAGGTCATGGTGGATAGTTCCTCGGGACACGGCAAGTCCCACCAGCAAGCGTTCCGCGATCCCAATGCAATAGAAATTGACGCATCCCGCTTCTCTGCCTCTTTTGACTCGCTCTTTGCGGGTCTAGGCAAGCAGGAGATCTTCCAGAAATGGAAGAAGGAGATCAGCAAGAACTGCTTGGTTTGTGGATCCGAGAACCATAAAAAGAGGGACTCGAAGCACCCTGATGACCCGGTCTGCAACCACTGCGGTGGCACCGGTCACTGGGGGGCAGTTTGCCTGAAACGGCTCCAAGGCGTCCCTAAGGGACAAAAGGTTGCTGCTACCTCGTCGACATCGTCGACTACTACTACAGCTAAGCAAGACGCGTCCAACAACAAGGATGCTAAGATCGCTGCGCTCAAGGACATGCTTGACATCTAAAAGAAGCAAATGGATGAAATGGCAGCTAAAATCAACGCGGTTTTTTGAAGAGGACTCGTGACACAGCCGCAGCTGCGAGTCCCCTCAATACCCTGTCCTTGTCTCCTTCGTCGTCTACCTCGTCTTCTGCCTCGTGTACTATAGCAACTCTGTGCCCGTCATCTGTTATCTCTTCATGTACTATCTCGTCGCTAGATCGGTTATCTTCTCATTTCCATGTACATGTACTAGTCAAAGGTCTCAGTAGAAGCATCCGTGTTCCTGCTATGATTGACTCAGGAGCCACGGCTTTGTTTATCAGTCACCAGTTCGTCAAGAAGCATAAGATTATTCAGCACCCGCTCGAAAGGGTTATCTCACTGCATAACATTGACGGAACTAAGAATAAAGCTGGCGGATTAACGCACTTTGTTCGCCTTACACTCACAGTCGGAGATCACACGGAAAAAGCAGAGTTTCTTGTCACGGACTTAGGTCCAGAAGACGTCATTCTTGGGCTACCATGGCTCAAGCGCGTAAACCCTACCGTTAACTGGGAAAAAGGAGAAATGACAACTCCGAGCGGCTCGGAAGAATCTCCTGACGAACCTTTCCAGAAGGTTGACGGTAATCGCAAAGAACGTAGGCAGTGGGTCAAAGCCGGGATTATCCAAGACACCACTGACGAAGTCTGGTGTATGGCCGGCTTCACCTACTCTACTAAGCTTGCTGCCGAAGCAAACGAAGCTAAAGCTCATCGCTTCTTCGAAGACATCGTTCCATCAGAGTACCATAGACACGCTAAAGTCTTTTCTGAAGAAGAGTCTAATCGGCTACCCCAGCATCAGCCCTGGGACCATTCGATTGATCTCAAACCAGACGCTCCTGAGACCATCAAATCGAAAGTTTATCCTATGCCCCTGAACGAACAAGCCGAGCTTGACAAGTTCATTCAGGAGAACCTGTCAAAAGGTTACATCACACCTTCTAAGTCTCCGATGGCTTCTCCAGTCTTCTTCATCAAAAAGAAGGACAACAAACTCCGACTTATTCAGGACTACCGCAAACTCAACGACATCACTGTGAAAAATCGCTACCCACTACTGCTTGCTACCACATTATCAACAAGCTCAAGGGTGCAAAGATCTTCACCAAGTTCAATGTTCGTTTGGGATATCACAATGTCCGAATCAAAGAAGGAGACGAGTACAAAGCGGCGTTCATTACCAACCGAGGACTCTTCGAACCTAAGGTCATGTTCTTTGGTCTCACGAACTCACCCGCTACCTTCCAAGCTCTGATGGATAACATCTTTGCCGACCTCGTCGCCAAAGCAAGGTGGCTGTCTATCTAGATGACATCTTGATCTGGAGCAACAACCTGACAGAGCACCGCAAGGTTGTACATGAAGTCCTCGAGCGACTTCAACAGCACGATCTCTACCTTCGGCCAGAAAAGTGCGAGTTTGAGAAATCTGAGATCGAGTACCTCGGGTTGATCATTCGCGCCGGCGAAGTAGCTATGGACCCTGTCAAAGTCCAAGCAGTTTCTACGTGGCCTACACCCAAGAACCTCAAAGAAGTTAGAGGATTCATAGGGTTTGCCAATTTCTACCGCCGCTTCATTCAGGACTTTTCAAAGCACGCATGGCCTTTACACGACCTGACTAAAAAGGACGTACCATTCGTCTGGGGTCCAGCACAGCAGACTGCCTTCACGTTGCTAAAGAAGGCTTTTACTACTAAGCCTATCTTGGCAGTCTGGGACCCTGAACTCCCTACACGTCTAGAAGTCAATGCTTCGGGCTATGCGACCGGTGGAATCATCTCCCAGAAATCGAAGGAAGATGGATTCTACCACCCTATCGCCTACCGGTCCGCATCTATGACTGAAGCCGAGCGTAACTACGAAATCTTTGATCGGGAGATGTTAGCCATCACCGAGGCTCTCAAAGATTGGCGCCACTACCTTGAGGGGCTCAAGGAACCGTTTGAGATCTGGACAGATCACGCGAACCTGCAGTACTGGAAAACTGCGCAACACCTCACTCGACGTCAAGCACGCTGGTCACTACTCTTGGCTGACTTCGACTTCGTGTTGGTACACAAGCCTGGCAGTACTATGATACATGCTGATCCCCTTCTTGTCTTCACTCCCACGCTGTCACGGACAAAGAAGACAACAAGGATCAGGTGGTACTAAAACCGGAACACTTCCAGATCCTCGCTACCAGTGCACTTGCCACTGCTTCTCCGCTCGAATCAAAGATCCAGAATGCACGGAACAAGAAGCAGAAGTCGCACAAGCTCTTGCTACCCTTCGAAAGAAGGGTCCGCGCAAACTTGTCGGCGGTTTACTCAAATGGGAAGAGAGTGACAGACTCATCTACTACAAGGGAAAACTCTATATCCCTAACAACAAAGAGCTCCGTCACGAAATTGTCAAGTCTTGCCATGACACACCCGCGGCTGGTCATCCGGGCAAACACGGCACCATAGAGCTAGTCTCACGACACTATTGGTGGCCAAAGATGAATGCCTTCGTCGAGACTTACGTACTAGGTTGTGATGCTGTCAACGCTACAAGTCAGCTCCACACCCTAAAGCAGTACTACAGCCTCAGGAAACTCCGGCCGGACCTGGGAACATGTCGGAGTGGATCTCATCACTCAGCTACCACCTTCAAAGGGATTTGATTCGATCGCGGTCTACGTCGACCATTACTCCGATCAAACGCACATCATCCCTACCACCACTAAGGTTAACGCTGAGGGGATTGCCGATCTACATTACAAGAAGTATTCCGACTTCACGGCATTCCCAAGAAGGTGTTCTCTGACCGAGGACCCCAGTTTGCAGCGCGCTTCATGCGTGCGCTCTATCACCGTTAGGCATAGAACTGGTTTTACAACCGCCTATCATCCACAAGGAAATGGCAAAGTCGAACGCAAAAACCAGGATATTGAACAGTACCTGCGTCTATTCTGTCAGCAACGACAAGACGACTGGGTCGATCATCTGCCGGCGGCTGAGTTTGCACTCAACTCGCGAGTACATGCGGGTAATTCACAAACACCGTTTGAGGTCATCTACGGATATGCCCCGACTTCACTATACCAGTCGGCAAGCGAAGCAATATCCCTTCACTCGATGAGCGCCTTGATAATATGGCTCGAGTACGCAAAGAGACCGAAGCAGCTCTTCGTCTAAGCAAAGAAAAGATGAAGCAACTTTACGAGTCTGAGAAGCGCTCTCCACGTGTCTTCCAAGTAGGGGACATGGTCTGGCTAAATGCTAAGAACGTCCAGATCCACCAGGCTACCCCTAAACTCGGTCCTCGACAACTCGGCCCGTACAAGGTCATCGAACGCATTGGCGATCTCGATTACAAACTCGATCTACCCAGCTATCTCCAATCCACCCGTCTTCCATATCAACCGTCTAAGTCCCTGGCACGACAACGGCAAAGACGTACCTCCACCTCCTGATCCTATCGTCATAGAAGGAGAAGAACAGTACGTCGTCGAAAAGGTGCTAGACAGCAGGCTACACGGATGTTGGAAGACATTGCAATTCCTTGTCAAATGGGAAGGGTATTCAGACGGACACAATAGCTGGGAACCAGTAGAAAACCTCGAGAATAGTCAAGAAGCAATTGACGACTTCTACAAAGCAAACCCCGGAGCGCCCCGGGTCATCAAAGCTTCACTCTTCGCGGATCTCCGCTCGCACTTTCGGGAATTCAATACCCAGACCGACCCCGCTTTCCTTCGCACGATCTATCCATCTACATATGATCTTAGCTGGGATGAAGGCAAACACATCGGTCTGGATATCTCAAGAACATCACACTGACGGGTAACGTCGAGTCAACGACACCAGAAGGGGAGAAACTTCCTAGCATCCTTCTGACTAGACAATCGGGGCAATTCTGCTGAATCCCTGTAGACGGGTAGAAGACCTCTATCACCACAGACAGTGATGCTTCGCGAGGACACTCGATTTTAGGAGGGGGGTAATGTCATGGATGGCCTGACTAGCCCTTAATTTTCGCAATTTACCTCTTGTTTTTATCTATAAAACTCCGGGCTGCAGCTCAGTTGCAACCTTCTCTGCACAAACTCCTTTGCACGTCTATTAAGCGCCCGTATCACGTGGCTTAGACGCTCCACACGGTCACATTACTTGCTACTACGTCACACTGGCATGTGACTTAGCTTAAGTAAGACCACATGGCTACAGACACATGGCTCAGCCCATAGCTAGGGTTTGATGTCATAGATGACGTCCACATGGACTCCTTTTGTTCTTTCCCTATTGTTCTCTTTATGGAAGGATGTTCTCACAGGTGTGGGAATGGAATACAATAGTTGGTCTCCTTTTAGATAGATTCTCTCACGGTAGAGTTCTTGGCAAGGTCTAGACAATAGCTATTGTTCTCCTTTAGGTAGTTCTTTTGTTCTTCGTTCACACGGCTTCTTGCAAAGCCTGCCCTCAACATGGTCTGTGCGCAGGTCCCTGAAGTCTATATATACTGCTGCATGTACGCTCCTAGCCCCCCATCTCGACCTCTTGGTCTTTACTGGGCTAGGTAAGCAAACCCCTCTGTACTACATAGCTGGTAGACAGAATACTAACTTGGTCTTTACTGGGCTAGACATCTGTATAAGGTTTATAGCTGGTGAGAGTATTGAGCTTCACGCCTACCACCACCACTTCGTCGTCATCCACTTCGTGTCCCTGTTTGTCACGTTGAGCCTTGTCTCCGTGTCACAAAGCCTGCCCTCAACATGGTCTGTGCGCAGGTCCCTGAAGTCTATATATACTGCTGCATGTACGCTCCTAGCCCCCCATCTCGACCTCTTGGTCTTTACTGGGCTAGGTAAGCGACCCCCTCTTGTACTACATAGCTGGTAGTCACAATACTAACTTGGTCTTTACTGGGCTAGACATCGCTGGTAAGAGTATTGTGCTTCACACCTACCACCACCACTTCGTCGTCATCCACTTCGTGTCCCTGTCTGCCGCGTCGAACCCTTGTCTCCGCGTCAGGGGACCCCTCCTTGGATCTCATCCGAGAGGTTGTTCCTGGATTTGCTAGGGGAGATGAGTCCAGGATCCATACAAAGGGCCGTCGCTTTGATGTAAACAAAGTTAGACGCACCAAGTCAGGCGCATATAGTCAGGCCCACTCCCTCCAAAACAAGCCCATTGGGGGTTCCTGTCGGCTCTCGATTGCACGGGGCCCCTCCGTTAACTTCAGCCTCAATTACCCGCGCCCTGTTACCGGTATGTGATGTCGCCGACAATTTGGACCTCTTCAGCAGCGTGGCGAAGCCCCCGGAGTCCTTCATCGCGTTAGTTAGGCACAAACATAATCTTCCTCTTTCCATGTGCACAAACAGGGTCATGTGCCAGATAAGGAGCGAAGGCCCTAAGTTCACGAAGGTCCATAACGCAGAAGGGGTGAGCAGTTACATCATCGACGTCTCCAAATACCCCAGCGAGGACAACATGTCCAAGGACGACTCGTGGCAGGCTTGGAAGAACTTCGCAAATGTCCTTGACAAAGCTTGCTCCGCGAAGGTTCGGTATCCCTTCACGGCCCATTTCAACTCCCTGGGCGAACGTGAGGAGATGGAGGTTTCATTCGAAACCATCTTGTGTTTTGACCGCGAAGTTCGGGAGTCCTTCTTCGGTGTCATGGTCGACATTTGGAGTGGGAAGCCAGAGCTACGAACGTAGGTTTTGCAACATAGACAGGGCTGTTACGAACGGTCTTCACACCCTATTTTTTTTCTTTACTTCTTCGATTACCTTGATAGCCAGTTATCTTCTTTACAATTGCCTTGACGATTCAACTCGTCTTTCCTCCATCACTCCCTGATCCACATTGCCTCCGTTCAACACGGAATATTATGTTATCAGTTGCCTTCTGATGTCCATTCAAACCCCAGACCTAACTCCAATTGGTTACCATTGCTTTGGTTCAACCCTCGGCCTTTCCATACCTCCGTTACCACTCCATCGGGTCCAACCCCATCTATCCCCTGTTTCGGATCCAACTCCGTCTATCCCCTGTTTTGGGTTCAACCCTTTCTCTATTGAATTCTGCCTCATGTTTCACCTTTCTATTGTTCCTTGTTTCCGCACCTTGACGGTCTTTTCTCTCATTGGCTTTCCAGAGTAGTGGCTGTTCTCTCTGTATTGTTCTTCCTTTCTGTTTCTCCGATTCGCTACCACTACCTCGGACTGGTCCAAAAGTAGTGAGGTCAACATGTATAAATAGCCACTAGACATGGGGCTAGAACCTCAGTCTATCCACTTCGTATTAATATTCCTTCTATCGAACCATCATCTGTCTGCCACTGTGCTTGACAGCAACCGTGCGGCCTAGACCATCATCAGACCTTGAGTGTAGCTACACCAAAAGAGTTCTGACCTGACAACTTGTCCCTCGACGATAGTCGGTCTTAACATTTGGATAGACTCTTCTGGGTCTGCCCCGCGCACCAAGAAGAACCACTCAATTGGCAACGACTGCGGTCTTGCTACAATCCCTTGTCATCCTCGCTAGCCTTACCCTGGATGGGAAGCAGCAGTTAGATACATCAGACATCAGAAGCATATGACAGTGGGAGCTGAAACATCCCTACCCTGCTACGGAAAGCCACACCTTTTCTACAAGAAGAAACGAGACGTCTACCTTGACCAAGACGACGAGTGGGAACATTGCACAGCTGCCATTTGTCCCAATCGTGAACTAGCAAAACAAACAGTAGGACCGCTGATACGCCTGGAAATTGGCTAGGCGCGGAGACCCGGCAGCACCTCACCATTTGCGCGGCCAGTGTCATCCTGAGCGGCAAGTCCCTGCACTTTCCCAGCGTCACGAGGTCACAAGGAGTTCACAAGGTCACGAGGAGTTCACGAGGTCACAAGGAGTTCACCAAGGTCACGAGGAGTCTGCCGAGGATCCGAGAACTTGGCAAGGAGCAACGCGCCGGAAACCTCTGAGGCCGAGAAATCGCACCAAACTCTGACACACAGACACGCCCCTTTTTGCATCGGAGCATGGGCCGGCCAGCCACCAAGTGTTTCGGACGCGGGTCGGACCAACGGTAGAAGAAACTTGACGCGCGAACCCCGTTTCAGGAAGACTCCTATCACGCCACGCTGTGCAACTCCTGGACGGCGCCTCATCACCTGCTCGCGATGGTTGGCGCCTCTTCAGCGCAAGGGCACGCGCCGCTACGCCGCGTCGACCAACGCTGTGTCCTGCCAGGCGCCGACTCACTGGACATTTTGCCTCCACAGACGGAAGTATTCTGCCACCATGTTTCCTCGCTCTTGCGTTTGGGTTTAGAACATAGAAGGAAAGGTTTAGGAGAGGGTCCTTAGGGTATATAAAAAGGTGTTGCCTGTACTGCGTAAAAATCAATCAATCCCCACCCCAGTTTCCAGAGTTCACTTTACGCTTTGCGCTTGCGTCGAGGGAGTCTCTTCGTGCCCATTAGCTGTAACTTCTTCTGCGTTTTCTCCCTGCGACTTCTTCCACGTTTATTTCCGCTGCGTCTACCAACGACAACCCGCCTCGAGTCTGCCGTTACTGTCCCACCGTTCCCCACCTGCCCGACGGTCGCTGCCCCTACCGCCCGTGCCCGCGCGAGGTTCTACGCCGTTACCCCATCATCCCCGCGCCCACGCCGCCGCCAGCACCCTCAGCAGCGCCTACGGTCTCCCCTGAGAGATCTACTCCTAAATCACCCTTGCCAGCGTCGTCCGTCGCCTCCGTTGCGGACTCACTTGATAACTGCTCTTACTGCGACACTCAGAGCAATCACCCAATTCCCCTACGTTCAGGACCTTTTGTCTCGCTTGACTGCGATCGCCCGCGCGCGCCGCACCCAGATTGTTGGCTGTCCCCAGACTTTGAAGGCGAGGACCACGAGTGTGAACTAGTACAGTTCAATCTTACCAGCTCTACCAACGTCGTCGTTGGCCACGCATTCGCCTGCAATATGCACCGCTGCTCTGGAAGTGTTGTTCTACACTACCGCCCCCGCGCGCAGTCTGTCGAGTCAAATTAACTGCAATATCACATAGCCTTGTTCTGCGACTTGCGCTCCATTAGTTTGACTTTCTCTTACGGTTCCTTTTGGCTTTGTTATACTGTGTTTGCTTCTTAACTGCGTTATTTTACTGTGTTACTGTGTTGTGTTTCACCTTCACTGTGTCGAGCTTACTGCGTTCACTTTCACTGCGCCCGCGTTTTACAGCAACTTCTTCATCTTCACCAGCAACCGCATTTTGTGTTTGAGATTCATATTGCGCCTGCGTTTATCATCTGCGTCTCTCCGCGCACCGTTTTTCCTACAAGTCGCGACCTCTCCCGCGTGTTCTCTTTGAACCGCGCTAAAACTCTTCCGCTTTCACCGCGCCGCCTTGCCCTTTTTAACTGCGATACGAGTGGTAGCTGCCCGTCTAGCTCTTTTCACACAAACTTTATCACAAACCTTGTCGCACTTTCTAGCACAGGTAAAACTAGGACTCTAAGACCACCTCGCACACTTTAACACTTCCGCGCTTCCACACCTTTACACTTCTATTGCCACGTCGTGGTTGGTTGTGTTGTCTTTAAGGTTGTTCTTAGTTTGAAGTGTGACTCAGTGTCACACCGCCACACCCAGACTTTGAAGTTGTGGACATTGCCCAAGTTGAACGACACTTGCGAGAAGCCAAAAGACGCGACAAGAGATGAGCAGAAGTGTCATCTACTAGTAACAAACCACCACTATTGTTAGAAGAACTTACAGTAGCACCAAAGCCAACAATGAGTACCGCTGAGGAAGCAATACAACCCAAAGGTACTGGGCAAACAGCAGGTACCCAAGCACCAGGGACTGAAAAAGAACAAAGGCCATTTACACCATTCACTACTCCTGACGACAACGACTCTTCAGCCCCAGATCCACACCAACCCATCTTTCGACCCTATGATAGGGAAGGTCATGAGAAAAGGAACCAATCAGACCCTTTCGACCCCGAGTACCCCTTTGACAGATATTCCGATGCCCCAACCAATGACCAAGCACCACCTGAAAGCGAGTGGGAGAAGCTCAACCTCTGTGATCTCCAAGACTTTGATGGCAGGGCCGAGAAGTTTGACGAATGGTGGACCAACATGTTGATGTACATCAGGATGAAGCCCAAGCAATTTGCTCTAGCCACACACAAGATTGTTTGCGTACTTAGCTACATGAACGGAGGAACGGCTGGACCGTGGGCTATGCTGAAGAAGAAACAATACCTGATGGAAGATTTCCCACACCGGAGAGAATTCTGCGATGAAGTGTTGATGTTCTTCCAGGACAAAGGACTTGGAGAACGAGCATTAGCCAAGCTTGAAAGAGAAAATCAAGGCTCGAGGACAGTCCAAGAATACAACAATGATTTCTCCGTATTGCTGGGACAATACGGCAAGAACCGAGACGAAACAGCGGTAATGGCTTGGTACAAGCGTAGACTCAAGTGGAGCCTCCTTAACGCCCTTCATAATCTACACCATCAACCGGAGAACCTCGAAGAAATGATGATTGAAGCGCTCCGGCTAGAAACAAACCAACAACTCCTGACGCTCGATCTGGCTGCTCATAATGGCCGTGGCAGGAGTGAGGGGGGAAGTCAGTCTACTCGAACCCCCTACTCCAACAACAACCAAGCCACTGCAAGAGTTATGAACACAGCAGATCGTGAGCGTCACTTCAGAGACAACCTGTGCTTCAGGTGCCATCAGCCTGGTCACAAAGCTAACAATCTCTCCTTTCATCCCGACTATAGGCCAAACCCACGCACGCGACCTCGAGCGCAAAACCCGTCGCCTGCACTCCGAGCTGCAACAATGGTTGAAGGAGAAAGATCAGGCGCCAGCACTATGGAAGCAAGAGGGGAGGAGGTTGGTCAGGAGGACACCGCAGGAGTTATACATCGCACGCGTGGCAGCGTGGCGGGCAATTCAGGCGAGACGTTTGGAGCTTTAGAAGAGTTACATCGTCAACACAATGGAGGGGGGACCTTGCAAGCTCTGGGGTCCAGCCGAGCACAGGAACGGGGTCTTTATGACCAATCAGGAGGCGGAATGCATGAGGGGATGGAGGAACACGGCCTTCGAAGGGCCGGATATGATAGATTGGGCCAACGACTCATACTGGATAAGTTGGGCAGCGCACAAACGGGAGGATCTGGGGGTGACTCAGGAGGAAGTGGAGAGGTGGCTCAACTTAGAGTGGGTAGGGCCGCCCCTCTTCCGGGTCCAAGAATGGCAGGACAAAATACCGAAACTCGGCCGAATTTGGAAATGGTCTATATGGCTGTAGCGGGGCTACCAGTTGAGGAGAGAGGCCTGTTTTTAGACGAACTTGAAGAAAGAGAGGGTTTTTAGTTTATCCTACACCCTCGACGTGTGTCAGGATCAAGGCGAACCATGTAACAGCTAGTGACCTTTTAATATCATTTGCTGGCAAAATCACACACAATCGCAAAATCGTGGAAGTTCAAGTCTTGGTTGATAGTGGTGCAATGCATTGCTTTATCCATGAAAAAGTCCTCAATCGTAACAAGTGGGAGGCAAACCCGTTACCCAAGCCGTTTGGAGTCCAGAACGTTGACGGTACAATCAATGTGGCAGGACAAATTATACTTGCCATTAGTGGTGGGACAAAGAGTCCACTATGGAATCATGTAACCAATCTCGGTCGAGACGACATCATCCTAGGGATGACTTGGTTGAAGAAGCACAATCCCTCGATAGACTGGAAGACCAAATGCATACAATTCAAAGATGGCAATAAGGTCCATTGTGAAGATCCCCTCACAATAAAGATCATTCAAGCAATCAAGCAAATGCAGCCACCTGAGAAACAGTTCACAACAGCCGACAAACCCGCATCAACCTTATTGACAAAGAAACGTTCATTTATGGTAGAAGAAGTCGAGGGATTTCCGAACTACGTCAAAGAGAAGCTTCCTTCAGACGCCGTCCACATCATGGAACCAATAGCCCAAACCCCAGAAGAAATTGTGGGGGCCCATAGTCCTCCCACGATGCATAAGGAAATGCATTCAGATACGACACCCACTGCAGACTATATTACACCTTCAAAGATCTCGGTCACTCCAGAATGGGTAGCCCAACAGGAAGAGTCGCTCTATTGGGCCAAGGACTCCCTATGGCACGAAGAGACCATTGATGAAGCAATAGCAGGAGGCGAGGAGCTCATCTACATCCGGGTCAAACACGATGTGTCTCAACAAGTGGCCGAAGCGCAGCACAAGGAGAAAACCAAACAAACTATTGAAGACATCGTACCAGCTGAATTCTTGGGATTCCAATTTGTGTTTGAGAAGCACGCATCAGAACAAATACCGGAACAAAAGAAATGGGATCACGCGATAGACCTTGTACCGGGAGCAGAAATGAAGAACTGTAAAGTTTACCCGCTGTCACAACCGGAACAGGTCAAACTCAACAACTTCATTACGGAACACCTGCGGAAAGGATACATACGACCCTCGAAATCTCCAATGGCTTCTTCATTCTTCTTTGTCAAAAAGAAGGATGGCTCATTGCGACCAATACAAGACTACCAAATCCTGAACACCATGACAAAGAATAACACATACCCACTACCGCTGATTCCGGAACTTATTGACAAGCTCAAAGGAGCAAAGATCTTCACCAAACTGGATGTACGGTGGGGATACAACAATGTACGCATCAAAGAGGGCGACGAGTGGAAGGCAGCATTCAAGACCAACCTCGGCCTGTTCGAGCCGACAGTCATGTTCTTTGGACTTACCAACTCGCCAGCAACGTTCCAATCCATGATGAACGAGATCTTTGCAGATCTTATTGACACGGGGCACGTAGTAGTTTACATGGACGACATCCTCATCTTTACCAAAGACCGGCCAACACACGACATCCTCATCAAACAGGTGTTACAACGGCTGAAAGACAACGACCTGTTCCTGAAACCGGAGAAATGCATGTTCCAACAATCACACATTGAATACCTCGGGCTCATTGTGTCTTACAACAACCTAGAGATGGACCCGGGTAAAGTCTCCGCAGTGGCCGATTGGCCAATACCCCGTAAAGTCAAAGAAGTCCAATCATTCCTTGGATTTGCCAACTTCTATCAACGGTTTATCCCCAGCTTTTCCGACATTGCGCAGCCATTGTACCACCTGACCAAGAAAACAACTGTATGGGACTGGACGGTGGCCTGTCAAACTGCCTTTGACGAATTGAAGAGAGTCTTCTGCAGTGCACCACTACTCAAGATGCCAGATGCAGGCAAACCATTCCGAGTGGAAACCGACGCATCTAGTTATGCAACAGGAGCGGTGCTATCCCAACAGGATGAAACAGGACATTGGCACCCCTGCGCGTATCTTTCTCAGTCGATGACGGTAACCGAACGGAATTACGACATCTACAATAAGGAACTTCTTGCCATCATGCGTGTCACGGAGACAGAGCTCAACGTAGCAACTAGGGACACGGAGTGGAAGACGACGACGAGGTGGTGGCAGGCGTATAGCACAATGCTCTCACCAGCTATAAACCTTATGCAGATGTCTAGGCCAGTAAAGACCAAGTTAGTATTGTGACTACCAGCTATGTAGTACAAGAGGGGGTTGCTTACCTAGCCCAGTAAAGACCAAGAGGTCGAGATGGGGGGCTAGGAGCGTACATGCAGCAGTATATATAGACTTCAGGGACCTGCGCACAGACCATGTTGAGGGCAGGCTTTGCAAGAAGCTGTGTGAATGAAGAACAAAAGAACTATCTAAAGGAGAACAATAGCTATTGTCTAGACCTTGCCAAGAACTCTACCCGTGAGAGAATCTATCTAAAAGGAGACCAACTATTGTATTCTATTCCCACACCTGTGAGAACATCCTTCCATAAAGAGAACAATAGGGAAAGAACAAAAGGAGTCCATGTGGACGTCATCTATGACATCAAACCCTAGCTATGGGCTGAGCTATGTGGTTGTAGCCATGTGGTCTTACTTAAGCTAAGTCACATGCCAGTGTGACGTAGTAGCAAGTAATGTGACCGTGTGAAGCATCTAAGCCACGTGATACGGGCGCATGATAGACGTGAAAAGGGAGTTTATGCAGAGAAGGTTGCAACTGAGCTGCAGCCCGGAGTTTTTATAGATAAAAACAAGAGGTAAATTGCGAAAATTAAGGGCTAGTCAGGCCATCCATGACATTACCCCCCTCCTAAAATCGAGCGTCCTCGCGAAGCATCACTGTACTGTGGTGATAGAGGTCTTCTACCCGTCTACAGGGATTCAGCAGAATTGCCCCGATTGTCTAGTCAGAAGGATGCTAGGAAGTTTCTCCCCTTCTGGTGTCGTTGACTCGACGTTACCCGTCAGTGTGATGTTCTTGAGATATCCAGACCGATGTGTTTGCCTTCATCCCAGCTAAGATCGTATGTAGATGGATAGATTGTGCGAAGGAAAGCGGGGTCGGTCTGGGTATTGAATTCCCGAAAGTGCGAGCGGAGATCCGCGAAGAGTGAAGCTTTGATGACCCGGGGCGCTCCGGGGTTTGCTTTGAAGAAGTCGTCAATTGCTTCTTGACTATTCTCGAGGTTTTCTACTGGTTCCCAGCTATTGTGTCCGTCTGAATACCCTTCCCATTTGACAAGGAATTGCAATGTCTTCCAACGTCCGTGTAGCCTGCTGTCTAGCACCTTTTCGACGACGTACTGTTCTTCTCCTTCTATGGCGATAGGATCAGGAGGTGGAGGTACGTCTTTGCCGTTGTCGTGCCAGGGACTTAGACGGTTGATATGGAAGACGGGGTGGATTTGAAGATAGCTGGGTAGATCGAGTTTGTAATCGAGATTGCCAATGTTCAATGACCTTGTACGGGCCGAGTTGTCAAGGACAGAGTTTAGGGGTAGTGTGGTGGATCTGGACGTTTTTAGCATTTAGCCAGACCATGTCCCCTACCTGGAAGACGCGTGGAGAGCGCTTCTCAGACTCGTAGAGTTGCTTCATCTTTTCTTTGCTTAGACAAAGAGCTGCTTCGGTCTCCTTACGTACTCGAGCCATATTATCAAGGCACTCATCGAGTGATGGGATATTGCTTCGCTTGCCAACTGGTATGGTGAAGTTGGGGCGATATCCGTAGATGACTTCAAACGGTGTTTGGGAGTTACCCGCATGTACTCGCGAGTTGAGTGCAAACTCAGCCGCCGGTAGATGATCGACCCAGTCGTCTTGTCGTTGCTGACAAAATAGACGTAGATACTGTTCGATATCCTGGTTTTTGCGTTCGACTTTGCCATTTCCATGCGGATGATATGCGGTTGTAAAACCAGTTTCTATGCCTAAGCGGTGATAGAGCGCACGCATGAAGCGCGCTGCAAACTGGGGTCCTCGGTCAGAGAAAACCTTCTTGGGAATGCCGTGAAGTCGGAATACTTCTTTGTAATGTAGATTGGCAATCCCCTCAGCGTTAACCTTAGTGGTGGTAGGGATGATGTGCGTTTGATCGGAGTAATGGTCAACGTAGACCGCGATTGAATCAAATCCTCTAGAAGGTGGCAGCTGAGTGATGAGATCTACTCCGACGTGTTCCCAAGGTCCAGCCGGAGTTTCCTGAGGCTGTAGTACCGCTTTTGGGTGTGGAGCTGACTTGTAGTGTTGACAGCGATCACAACCTAGTACGTAAGTCTCGACGAAGGCATTCATCTTTGGCCACCAATAATGTCATGAGACTAGTTCTATGGTGCCGTGTTTGCCCAGATGACCAGCCGCGGGTGTGTCATGGCAAAATTTGACAATCTCGTAACAGAGCTCTTTGTTAGGGATGTAGAGTTTTCCTTTGTAATAGATGAGTCCGTCACTCTCTTGCCATTCGAGTAAACCACCGACAAGTTTGCGAGGACCCTTCTTTCGAAGGGTAGCAAGAGCTTGTGCGACTTCTGCTTCTTGTTCCGTGCATTCTCGGATCTTCGATTCAAGCGGAGAAGCAGTAGCGAGTGCACTGGTTGCGAGGATCCAGAAGTGTTCCGGTTTTAGTACCACCTGATCCTTGTTGTCTTCTGTCACAGATTTTCAATGTTTCTACAAGACTTGCCTTACCAGGCAACGGTATTATTGGGAATATTTAAGCGCTTGTCAAGCGCTTATCCAGCGCTTATCTGGCGTCTATTTAGGCGCTTATCCAGCACTTATCTGGCGCTTATCAGGAGCCTATTCCGGCGCTTATTCTCAGTGCCTATCAATTGATGCGCTGATGCGCCTCCTGTCTCTGATGCGCTGATGCGCTCCTTTCCTTATCTGTGTATCACATGATAGAACTCTCTGGAACCTTGTGGAACTTGCTGGAACTATGATGTCATAGCATAGAACATTCCATTAGATGATGCCATAGTTCTTAGAACCTTCTGGAAAAGTCTAGCCTTGTCTTAGAACAAGCTAGAACAAGTCTAGCCTTGGAGCTGGGTCATGGGGTCAGGTCATGGGGACAATTGCTATTGGTTGATTATTGAAGTGGCACCACTAGGGCATAGGGCATGCTTAGTAAGGTAGATTACTTCGCTTACTCATGTAGGTATTAGGGGTCTTAGGGTAGTACCTGGGGTCCTCCCCTTCATGTATATATAGAGGCACTCCTGAGGGCATATCCCCTCAGTCTTATCCACTCTGTTGATAAAGGACTACCTTGTACTCTCCAGTACTTCGCTCACCACACCTCTTACTCTCTATATCTCTATCTCCCCCTCAAGTTAACCACTTATCTGGTGAGTGTAACCTTAACTGTTACATTTGGATAAGACTGCCCCTACTCCCTCACGTCTCTGGACGTGCTGGAGGTTTCTTTCCCCTTTCTTCTAGGTCTTGTGCCTGTGCGTGGGCCCCTCTACAAATCCTCTAGAAATAGAGGTAGCCGGACCATAGGCTCTAAGTGGTAGTTGTGTCTAGGCCATGCCTTGATGCGCACAACTTGAATCACCCTCTCGCCCGACGCTCCTAGAGCTGATCAGAGCAGGGGTTGGCATTATGCCAACATGATGAAAGTGTGCCTCCCCACAGGCGATAGTGGAGTCTGGTGTCAGACAGCTCGTTATAAGAGCTAGACAACAGGACTTGAAGCCCATGAGTGCCTAGGCACGAAGACGGGTAACTTGTTCTGGCCGGACTTAGGGTCAGTGCAATACTGATCCGCCAACCATTTGCCGCATGGGTGGAACCATGACGGAGATCCTTACACCACCGGACCTGGAGAGAGAGTCCAGGCCGACGCCGGCACTACCCCACGCACACACAGGACCTCTCCTTTATGGAGATTTGTTTCGCACACCGCTGAGCTGTCAAGCTCATCACACATTGTCACACAGTCACCATGCCGATTTCTCGCTTCATTGCTGCTAAGTCTGGCCGCAAGGCCCCCTACTCTATCCCTATCCGCAACGAAGTCACCGGACTTCAAGAACGCCTCTCAGTCTCCAAGGAGACTCTCGACAAGTTCAAGGATGCTGGCAAGCCTCGCCGGCTCAAGTATCCAGACAACAAGCCCCTCATCAAGAGGATGACCTCGAGGAGCAAGCTCGTACCACCATCGAGCATGAGGAAGACCAGGATCGTATGAGAAAGGTCTCCCAACTCATGTCTCAACTCAGCCTTCTCGACCGCATCGAGAAGCAGGAGAAGCAGGAAGCTGAAAAGCTTTCTCTTCTCCAGCGTATTGAGGAGCGCAACCAACGCGCTTACATTCCCACTCCCTCTCCTCTTCCCGCTTCTCTCCGCTTCCGTAAAACGAAGTTAACACTTCGACAAGAGGAGTTCGAACCAATGATCACAGCAGCCTGTCAAAGGCTTGAACCCGTGCTCAAGAAGCTGGACGCCTCCTTCTCGAGTGGTGGGCAATCATCTAACCACCAGCTCAACACTCGCAGGGAGAAAGCTCAGCTACTGATCGGCCGTGTATTTATGGTCGAACAGTGGTTCAAGGAGAATCACACAGACAAGATGACGAATAGGGAATGGAGGATGTTGAAAAAGGACTTGAAGAGTTTAGGAAGGATTAGTTTTGTGGATATACATCGGAGATGGGGTTACATCTTAGAGCTACTAGAAGGACTGTTTGATATGAACGCCTTTGTATATGCGGAAATGGAATAAAATGTATGGGCTGACAAGCCTCATTTTACTTGGTGACAACTTCCTGAAAAGGATTTAATGTGTGAAAACAACTCTGACAAGAGTTCAATGTGTGAAAAGTGGTGTTTCTCTTCTTCTTATACTAGAAATAGTATTTCGCTTATCCTTTGCTAACTAAGAAATTAGAAGCAATGGCCTCTCAATCCAACGCCGGATCCAACGCTGCCCCCGCTGCTGCTTCTAACCTTACTCACTCTGTTCCTTTCGGCAAAATCACGCCGATTGTCTACAACCCTTCAGTTGAGAACTTTGAGCAGCATATCTTCCACAACCTAAACACGGCCCAAAGGGCTTTTACTCGTACGGTTGAAGGTGGAGCAACTGCTGCCATCGTCCACAACATGATGAATCAAATGGTTCTTATCTGGAACAACCAGCTGTCCTCCTGGAGGATAACCTCCAGGAATATGTGATAAGGTCGCTCAAGACCTATATTCGCAGTCCGCTGCTGACACCAAGTCCAGCGGATGGACACTGACCTGGATATGGTCAAACAACGATCACAAATGTGGTCAACCAGATAATCAGCTTCCTTGTCTCAAGGACAAGGAGGATCCTCGCGCCAGCCCAAGATTGGCGAACCCCCGGAGT
>JABYQR010000308.1:0-53390 GCA_022592445.1 Cytidiella melzeri
CCAGACAACAAGCTCAGTGAAGCTGAGGAGGACGACACGCAACAAGCAGCACCTCCACTACTCTTGGACGAAGCAGGAGATCTGATTGGCAATCAGAACTTCATGCCTGAGGAAGGTAAGCAATACACCTTGTGTACACCACACTTTACCCACGCTGACGTGTTGCACATACTCATTACATACTTTGGAAACGTATAGGACACCCTGTGACTAACCCCGTGGCAATCAACAATCCGCAGGCCGTTCCAATGGCCAACAACATCAGGGTTGAATACCACCGAGCTGCCGGTCTCCCACCCCGTATCTTTGCATTCCGTGACTTCATGCAGGAAAAGCGCACGCCCGACATCGTCGTTTCAAAGTGCAACCCCTGGAAGCCGTTCAAAACCCGTCTGGACTTTGAACTCACTGAGTTCACACAAAAGGCATCTCTCAACAAGCAACTCATCAACTCCCTCTTTAAGCTCGTCAAGGACATCGTCAGTAATCCAACCAACCTCACTCTCGAGTCTGCTGACGACGTGAATGGTGTCTGGGAGAGTGGCACTTTGTATCATCCCTCTTTCACTTCGATGTCGATCAGCCAACCATATAAGGGAGAGGACAAGGTGTTCAACTTCTACTCAAGGCCACTCTGGGAGTGGGTTCTTTCTCAAGTTCAGGATCCCTTGCTCGCGCCTTACATGGAGTGGGATGCGCAACGGCTCTCCAAGTTTGACGGCACAAAGTGGGTTTGTTTCTATGACGAGCCCTGGACTGCCAGGAAGTTTGCAGAAGTCCAGGTGAGTACGCAATCTGGTACCAATTGAAACAGCACTCATTTAGATGTTGCGGTCAATAGTCAGACATCTTGTGCGTTTGCAACGTTGGTAAGCCCCTCGCCATCATCTTGTGGGCAGACACCAGCGTGCTCTCAACATTTGGGACCCAAAAGGGCCATTATATTGTTGCTCGTGTTGGAAACCTCCCAATGTGGATTCGAAACAGCAGATCGTTTGGTGGAGGACGCGTTGTGGGATTTTTGCCCATTGTGAGTCTAGAACTACTCAGAACTTGAGTAGAACAGTATTCATCAATGATTCCAGGTTCAGGGCATGGTCGGAGAGCAGAAGAAGCCCGGGTTCGTCAACTGGAAGAATGCAGTCTACCACAAGGCATATGGGGTCTTCCTCGAAAATGTCGCACGCATCTCAAAGCTTGGTCAGACGGTCCTCTGTGGCGATGATGTCTTCCGTGTCCTGTTTCTGTACATTCACATTCTCTCAGCCGATTACGAGGAACAGTGATGTATTGTGTACACTCTGCAAGTTATATGAATTGATGTGTATTCTTCTCATCTGTTAAGAACTGATGAGGGATCGTCGTTGTTGCAAAGTCCAATGCTGCTAATCGGGTCGGCAATCGGAGTAGGCAACAGGGGGAGCTGTAAGAGTCAATCGGCTTCAACTGAGTAAGTTGCGCCTCTCGTGAATCCTCGGTGACTCGGATTTGGACTTAGCAAGATCAAGGGTTCGGCCTCGGAGACTCGGGGTCGGCAAAGATGAAGTCAGAGGAAGAGTGTCAGAACAGAAGTCGGGCAACGACGAGTAAGACGACTTCAGCAAGTGAAGTCAAATGAAGAGGTAGGAATAGGATGGGGATCTTATTCGATATTCGAACTTAAACTTCTACTGTACAATTGAGTCTGGTTATATAGTACTAGAAGTTGTAAGTCCGATAAGGCATGCATGTATGGTCCGAGACAAGAGAGGATTAGATCAGGCAAATAATCGGAATTGGAGGAAATACGGAGAAAAAGTACAAAGGAATATCTACAACTGATGAAACCGGTGATAGCGAGCACAAGGTAAATTGGGGGAACATCGGTGTTGGACCGTGTGACAAGTTGAGGATGTGGCTGTGCAAGGATAAGGATGTCGGATGTCCGGTGTCGATCACGTGATCCGATCGGATCGTAACATCACCAGATGCCATTTTGCGCTCATTAGAGGGCTCAACGGACTGGCTCCTTGTCCGGTCTGCCTCGTTCTGAAAGGAACATTGTCAGACTTGCGAACAAGGTCCTTGTCAGGTTGACAGCACCAAGCGCAGAGAAAGAATACAAGCTCAAGAGCCGCGGCCTGCGCAATATTGAGGTAAGCTCTCAATACTCGCAGCAGCCTGGCGTCCAATGCTGACACTTCTGCATAGAACGTACTGTGGGCTGTAGCAAATACTGACGTTCATCAGGCTCTTTCATATGACCGTCTTCATGTTGACATTATAGGGATGTTTCAGAAGCACATTCTTCCTGAGATCAAGACCGAACTGAAACACCTCGGCCGACAGGCACAAGTTGAGTTTGATGAAATGTATGTCCCATACTGTAACATGAACCTCTGTTTGATGCGCACTGAATGAGACAGTACCTCACTAGATATATGAGCATGGCACGCTGGTCTGATCTGGCACATTTCAAGCATGGGATCCTCACGCTTGATTTCAGCAATGGCAAAAAGTGGGCGGTGAGACACTGAGTCACGCTTCAAACTAAGAACAACCTTAAAGACAACACAACCAACCACGAAGTGGCAATAGAAGTGTAAAGGTGTGGAAGCGCGAAAGTGTTAAAGTAATGCGAGGTGGTCTAAGAGTCCTAGTTTTACCTGTGCTAAAAAAAAGCGACAAGGGTTTTGTGATGTAGTTTATATGAAGGGAGCTAGCCGGGCAACTACCACGTGTATCGCGGGTAAAAGGCAGGTCGGCGCGGTGAAGGAGAAGGAGTTATAGCGCGGCTCAAATAGAACGCGCGGGAGATGTCGCGACTTGTAGGAGAACGGCGCGCAGAAGGACGCAGAAGATGAACGCAGGCGCAATATGAATCTCGAACACAAAACGCGGTCGCTGGTGAAGATGAAGTAGTCGCTGTAAAACGCGGGCGCAGTGAAAGTGAACGCAGTAAGCTCGACGCAGTGAAGATGAAACGCAACGCAGTAACGCAGTAAAATAACGCAGTTAAAAGCAAACGCAGTATAACGAAGCCGAAAGGAAACGTAAGAGAAAGATAAACTAATGGCGCGCGGGTCAAAGCGGAAGGCTATGTGAGATCGCCGTCAATTGGACTCGGCTGACTGCGCGCGGGGGCGGTAGTGTAGAACCACACTTCCCGAGCGGCGATGCGTATTACAGGCGAACGCGTGGCCAACGACGACGTTGGTAGAGCTGGTAAGATTGAACTGCACTAGTTTGCACTCGTGATCCTCGCCTTCAAAGTCTGGAGATAGCCAGCAATCTGGGTGCGGCGCGCGCGGGCAATCGCAGTCGAGCGGGACAAAAGGTCCTGTACGTAGGGGAATTGGGTGGTCGCTCTGAGTGTTGCAATAGGAGCAGTTATCAAGCGAGTCCGCGACGGAGGCGACGGACGATGCTGGCGAGGGTGATTTAGGAGTTGATCTCTCGGGGGAGACCGTAGGCGCTGCTGAGGGCTCTGGCGGCGGCGTGGGCGCGGGGATGATGGGATAACGGCGTAGAATCTCGCGCGGTTGCGGGCTGTAAGGGCAACGGTTGCTGGGTGAGTGGGGAACAGTGGGACAGCAGCGGCAGACTCGAGGCGGGTTGTCGTTGTTAGACGCCGCGGGCATAAACGTGGAAGAGATTGCAATGAGGCAACGCAGAAGAAGCTACAGCTAGGGGCGCAAAGAGACTCCCTTGACGCGAACGCAAAGTGTAAAGTGTACTCTGGAAACTGGGGTCTGGATTGATTGATTTTCTACGCAGTACCAGCAACACCTTTTTATATACCCTAAAGACCCTCCCCTAAACCTTTCCTTCTATGTCCTAAACCTAAGCGCAAGAGCGAGGAAACAGGGTGGCAGAATACTTCCGTCTGCAGAGGCAAAATGTCCAGCGAGTCGACACCCGGCGGGACACAGCGTTGGTCAACGCGGAGTAGCGGCGCGCGCCCTTGCGCTGAAGAGGCGCCAACCGTTGCAAGCAGGTGACGAGGCGCCGTCCAGGAGTTGCACAGCGTGGCGTGATAGGAGTTTTCCTGAAATGGGGTTCGCGCGTCAAGTCTCTTCTACCGTTGGTCCGACCCGCGTCCGAAACTCTTGGTGGCTGTCCGGCCCATGCTCCGATGCCAGAGGGGCGTGTCCGTGAGTCAGAGTTTGGTGTGATTCCTTGGCCTCGGATGTTTCCGGCGCATTGCCCCTTGTCAAGTCCTCGGATCCTCGGCGGACTCCTCGTAACCTCGGTGAACTCCTCGTGCCCGTGACGCTGGGAAAGTTGAGGGACTTGCCGCTCAGGATGACGCAGGCCGCGCAAATGACGGGCTGCTGCCGGGTCTCCGCGTCTAGCCAATTTCCGGGCGTATCAGCGGATGTAGCAAGAGTAAGTGGACATGTTTCAAATGAGCAATTTTGATTCTACATTTCAGATTTTTATTCATTCCGCGCACAACGTTATGAGCAAAGCAAAATCCCCAAAGGGTTTTGCGTTACTCAAAGTCTTCAGGAAATGGCACGAGCTCAACATGTACCTATTGTTCGAGGTTCACACCAAAGAGACTATTCCTGCCTACAACAGAACACCAAACACATTTCACGACCGACTAGCAGTGAGTCAATCATTGGGCATCTTTACAAAAGACAGACAGTGCGCTGAGAACAAGTACTTCTCAATAGGAATACATCGATCTCAATGAAGGCGATGACTTTACAGACGTCAAGGACTGAAACAGAATCATTAAGCTTCACGTCCACGTTCAGGCTGCTCGAGAAATTTGCATGAAGGGTGTAATTGCTAACATGGACACAAAGGTGAACAAAAATTTAAATGGGCCCATGCGAAATGCCTATTGGATGCAAACAAATTTGAAGAACATAGAACCACAGGTATGAGATTGTACATAACTCAAATCAGCAAAAGGAGAGTCTCATCTGATACGTGAGCTCTGATCAGTTAGGCAAGATTGAGGACCAAGCTCACGTGTGTTGTTTCACGCGTGCATACATCAACACCATGGATGATGCGTCAAAGGAAGTCCAACCGGGTCAGCCCGCGGATGAGGAGAGTGAGGGACTAAATAGGCCCAGGGATGCATGGATATTTGGGCACGTCTACATTGGATCACACCGGAAAACCATATTCAGGGACTTCGCTGGTCAGTCAACTGCTGACAATGCCTTCATCAATCTTTGTCGGAAGCTGGCTGATTGTTTGAGAGACCTTATGTCTCGGACCACCGCAGCAGGCGGTGTACCCCTTCCAAGGCCACTCCCTATCATCCGTGGCTCAGATACGGTAAGTACCGTCATTACCCATCAGCATCAGACCCAAAGCTGAATTCCAAACTCACCCAGATCATCAACTGCTCACATATGCAGTTCTTGTCAAAGACCACGGAAACCCTGCAGTCCAAGGCATACCAGGTGCGTGGTTCTGACAATTGCGCACCGAGCGACTTTCTCTCAAGCACCTGCAGGCACACGTTCAAGACCAGGTGTTGGTTGTGATGATCAGTCCAAATATCCCGGCCTACCTCAAGAACGCGGTTGACATTGTCATGGTGAGTTGTGCGAAATGCCACATACACTGGTACTAATCACATCCCAGAACTTCATCAAAGAGTCCCCTGAGTGGTTCAAGCTCAACCGTGCAACCCTGCACTCAATGGAAAAATGGAGGATCATTCGGACCATTGTCAGCAACGCGATGACCCGCCATTGTTCGGACATCAAGGCCATTGCAAGTCTGTTCTTTTGCTCTTTGACGCGCGCAATTTAGCATACTGATCATTACCAGGACTTCCAGATTGCTGCCTCGCTCATCTCAAGCACGGACAAACTTAGGGCCCGCACAGGGACCCAGGACATTATTGCTATGGTCAACGAGATTGCGCTGGAGTACATCAACACCAATTGCTCTCACCACACCCGCTTTGCATTCCTTGTGAGTTTCGCACCATCAGGAATCTCCATCATGCGAGCTCCAACCCGCAGCGTCAATGTTACCTCAAGCATTGCCAAGTTCAAGTCAACGCTGCCAAAGGCACAAGCGCTGCCAATTCCCGCGCCAAGAAGAACAACAGTCTTTGGAAGTACGTCAACAATGAACTCCAGAAGGCAACCGTCCAGACCAAGGCAAAGTTGACTTCCGATGCCCAGGCCGCGGCGCTGCTCAAGGAGTGAGTTCACGCTGATTCTCGGGTAGTACATACTAACAATGCCTCAGGTACTTCGATTTTTGTCTCAAGGCTGACCTCCGTTTGTTTACCATCCGCAACGGAGCCCTTCCCTCAGGTCCTGCTTATCTTCTGCCCATTCAGCACGCCATCAACAACTACATGGGGGCTGTTGTGGTCTGATTGTGGTCGGCTTGCTGCCTTGCTCTTGTTTGTGTTTGTTTCCGCCTGTGCTATACTGTCGCTTCCTTGCTCTCGTATACTGTCGTTTTTACCATTGTCATTAATAGCATAATCGAATTATTCTAATATATCGTGTCGGTGCGGCAGTGTGAACAAAATTGAATTCAAATCAATGGATGCTGTCAGTGCGACGGTCTGGATATCAGAATTATTCAACATCTGGTGCACACTGTGAGCACCAAGGCTGGATATTTACTCCAACTGTACATCCATTGTTGTTACACTGTCCACAGGTCCTACAGAGCAAGTCTACGCACAATCTTACTAGGACATCGGTGTGCTATCCCGAGGAGTATGTCGACAGGATCAATAATTATTTTGTCGGAGTGATGCATGCACGGGACACATCGGCGCAACGTGATGAAACGCTGTACAGTACATACACACCAAAACATACTCCAGCACCCAGGCTTTGCCTGGGCGTGTATGTCACACTGGCATGTGACTTAGCTTAAGTAAGACTACATGGCTACAAACACATGGCTCAGCCCATAGCTAGGGTTTGACGTCATAGATACTGTCCACATGGGCTCCTTATTGTTCTTTCCCTATTGTTCTCTTTATGGAAGGATGTTCTCACAGGTGTGGGAATGGAATACAATAGTTGGTCTTTTTTTAGATAGATTCTCTCACGAGTAGAGTTCTTGTCAAGGTGTAGACAATAGCTATTGTTCTCCTTTAGGTAGTTCTTTTGTTCTTCGTTCACACGGCTTCTTGCAAAGCCTGCCCTCAACATGGTCTGTGTGCAGGTCAATGAAGTCTATATATACTGCTGCATGTACACTCCCAGCCCCCCATCTCAACCTCTTGGTCTTTACTGGGCTAGGTAAGCCACCCCCTCTTGTACTATATAGCTGGTAGTACAAATACTAACTTGGTCTTTACTGGGCTAGCTTTCTGAATAAGTTTGATAGCTGGCAAACGCATTGTGCTTCACGCCTGCCACCACCTCCTCGTTGTCATCCACATTGTGTCCCTGTTTGTCACATCAAGCCCTGTCTCCGTGTCAGCGGCCTTCTGTCTTGGTAACCCTCCTTGGACTCTGATTTGCCTGGTAGCTCCAATCTTGGGTCTGGCTCGGACTCTGAGGCTGTCACAAATCAAGATCCTGGTAAAGAAGGCCCTCGTTCTTGGCCGCATGATTTCTATTGCGTCGAAATACTAGTTGGCTTTGCGGTATATGCCCAACGGCTCAAAGAGAATGTGCCAGCAGACCGAGCATTCTTCAAGGCATTCCCATCTGCAAAGAAGTACTTGCACTCAATCTTCAGAATTGCGTGCATTTGTCACACCAGTGAAGGATTTGGCCAAGACTGAAACGCTGCATACGAATGTTGCGGGCTAGCATGGCCTTCCTGAGACGTGTCTCTTGCTCATCTGTGTGGGACAAGTCAAGTGACATGCCTTGACTGGCACTGTCCTCCACTAGGCAGAGTAGGATCACCGCATCCCACACAAGTTCAGGGCAAAGGTTCGGGGAGAAATGGAAATCGGAGTGGTCTGCAACAGACCTGCCTGCTGGATCTTCATTGTCATGATCTGCGCCAAGGGACATGGTGTTATATGTACAAGCACAGTTTGATGCGGATTTTCAGATCAATCAAATGATCACTGTCAGTGCATATGTCCCTCAATTGTGCTTGACTTACCAGCTAGTCACCTAATCCAATATCCACATATCTATCAGCTGTCTCTCCATGAACTGATGCTCTCCAGCCTGAAGCACATCCGGAATGCCGCCGTAGTAGTAGTGTACTCCACCTTGCACGGAGTAGTTATGACGATAACTGGTGAGACAGCCTATCCCATTGTTGTGAGTACAATCCTCTCTGATAATTATGTACATACCACGACAGTAGAGATGTACAGTGTATGCAGGCACTGGTCCTTGTGAAAACGTGAAAAATACCACTGACCGCTGCTGTACCTCTGTAAGCAGCGCAGCCATGTGATTTGTGCACTCTGTGTTGATGCAGTGGCAACTGGGGGGGGGTAGAAGGTATGAAATGCTACAAAAGCCTTAACACCAGACTAACAGAGTAGTTCATTCTGTGCTTACTAAGTCCAACAGAATACCTGTGTACCTTGAAGCTCCCTGCAGGGTTTGCTAGCAACCGCGCCGCAATGTCGGTCTCCCATACAATGTGCTTTAGGACCTCCCAACACTGGCGTACTAGGGGGGTAGGCGCTTCAATGATTTTTGATAGAAACTCTTCAATGACGTTGGGTAGGTACTCAGGAGCATGAATCTGATCTTGGTTTGAGTTCTGAGTTGTCAAGATGTCATCCTTGTGTCATGGATGGCCTGACTAGCACTTAATTTTCGCAATTTACCTCTTGTTTTTATCTGTAAAAATACAGGCTGTAACCCAGTTACAACCTTTCCTACATAAACTCCTTTGCACGTCTATTAAGCGCCCGTATCACGTGGCTTAGACGCTCCACACGGTCACATTACTTGCTACTACGTTGATACGCCCGGAAATTGCTGGACGTGCAACAGGCCCAAAGGTGAGCACATTCGCATGGACTAGCAGCAGCCCTTGGTTCTGGCAAGACTTGCATTGCATCGCCTCGCTTTGCTTTGCTTTCCATTGCATTGCTTCGCCTTGCTTTGCTTTGCTTCATTTTGCCTTGCTTCGCATTGGGTCGCTTTGCTTCCCTTCGCTTCGCGTCTCCTCGCCTTGCATGCCCTTCGCGTTGCCTCGCATCGCATCGCGTTATCTCGCGTTGCCTCGCCTTGCATTGCATTGCATTCCCTCTGCTTCGCTTCACCTCGCGCCGCCTTGCCTTGCCTCACCTTGCATGTTGCTTTGCGTCGCGTCGCATCATCTCGCATTGCCTCGCCTTGCCTCGCCTTGCATTGCATTGCATTCCCTCCGTGTTGCTTCGCCTCGCGCCGCCTCGCCTTGCATGTTGCTTCGCGTCACGTCGCGCCGCCTTGCTTTGCCTCGTGTTATCTTGCGCTGCCTCGCAATTGCCTCGCTTCTCCTCCGCTTTGCTTGGCCTCGCGTCGCCTTGCATTGCCTCGCTTTGCATTGCCTCGCGTCGCGTCATGCCGCCTTGCTTTGCCTCGCGCCACCTCGCGTTGCATTCCCTCTGCTTTGGTTCGCATGGCTTCGCATTGCATGGCTTCACTTGCCGCATATTGCATCCTTGTAGTCCCTCGCACTCAAGCTCATAGCTGTTGGAACCCCCGGCCCCCTTTTCCACTCCCTCGGATTCCGCAGCCTGTTCTCTTTGCAGAGCAGCTAAAGGCAGTGCCCCATTGCTCCTGTAACATGTTTCGCGTTTGTCCCTCGTTTCATCGCGTGATGCCCCTTTCCTTGCCTTGCTCTCACATGGCTTCAATTTGCTATAGCCCCTATTGCCTTTTACTTATATACGCTGTGTCTGTACCTTGCTTAGCTCAGAATACAACACCCCCGCGGCTTTCCCCTCAAAGTTGCCCCTGCCACTTTCCCCTTGCTTCTTGAGCAACTCCACAGTGCGTATCTCTCCCCCTGCGTCACTTTCTCCTTCATTGCAACCCCCTTTTGAGTTCCTACTGCGTTTATTTCACTGCGTTACTTACTGCGATGCGTTTCTCCTTCACTGCGACCCCCTTTTACAGCCGCCTCTTCTCTTTCTCAAGGCTACTGAGTCTTACTGCGCTCTCCTTCACTGTGACCCCCTTTTACAGCTGCCCCTTCTCTTTCTTAAGGCTACTGCGATTTAGACTGCGTTTATTCTGTGTTCCCATTGCATTTCCTACTGTGTTTGCCATGGTGTTTTGTGTTATCCTCTTGCAATGAGCCAGCGCAGGCCTTTCTCTTGCACTTTACCACACCACTTCCTCTCCCCCCTCTTGTGTATTGCATTGCAATTGCTCCCCTTTCTTCACCACTGTGTTGCCCCCGCTCTATCACTTTTATACCACTTTCTTTTGCAACACTTAAGTTCTATTGCCCCTTTGCATTGCATTGCCTTGCTTGGCTTTACTTTACATCTTTCTACCCGGAACATTTCCCAGCTACCCAAACAAACCACAGTGCTTTTGGCCTGGCACTCCGAGCCCTGCAAATGCATCACCGCTCGCCCAAGTCTAGGTGCAGCCTAGGACTCTTGGACCCACTCTCAACCTACATTCACGCATATTCTCAACCCCTACTTACACATGTAATCGCCTCTCGCGAGGTCAGGTATGTTTGTGCCCGGTCCCTTTGTGTCCGGGGGGTATGTTAGTGTCTCAACGTCACACTGGCATGTGACTTAGCTTAAGTAAGACCACATGGCTACAGACACATGGCTCAGCCCATAGCTAGGGTTTAACGTCATAGATACCGTCCACATGGGCTCCTTATTGTTCTTTCCCTATTGTTCTCTTTATGGAAGGATGTTCTCACAGGTGTGGGAATGGAATACAATGATTGGTCTCCTTTTAGATAGATTCTCTCACGAGTAGAGTTCTTGGCAAGGTCTAGACAATAGCTATTGTTCTCCTTTAAGTAGTTCTTTTGTTCTTTGTTCACACGGCTTCTTGCAAAGCCTGCCCTTAACATGGTCTGTGCGCAGGTCCCTGAAGTCTATATAAGCAGCTGCATGTACGCTCCTAGCCCCCATCTCGACCTCTTGGTCTTTACTGGGCTAGGTAAGCAAACCCCCTCTTGTACTACATAGCGGGTAGTATCAATTCTAACTTGGTCTTTACTGGGCTAGCAACTTGAACAAAGTCTGATAGCTGGTGAAAGCATTGTGCTCTACGCCTGCCACCACCTCCTCGTCGTTTTCCACTCCGTGTCCCTTTTAGTTGTGTCGAGCTTCGTCTCCATGAAACCTTGAGCGCTCTTGCATAAATGACAAAATGTACAAGGTGTGTCAGAGAGAGTGCATTGAGTAGGTTGGGATATTTTTGGAAATGGTCGAGCAAGTCGCTCAGTTTCTCAGACGACGACATCGTTGTAACATGTAAGGACGTGAACAACCTTCAACTACTTGTCACAGATAGCCTGAGTAACATAATGTCACACCGTGACACAATCGGAGTCGGATCCGGATCCGGACTGACCGGATTCCCCATTTCCCGTTCGTTCTCCATTCTTTTGATGTTGCTTGGTTCTGCATTTGGAATGATGGGGTGTCGAAGGGTTACGGAGTGGTGCCACCGCTCGCAAGGATGTCCCGAGCGCAGGGAAAAACTTGTCGTCTTGTCGTCTATGCTTGGTCTAGTTTAACGTTAACGTTGTGCGAATTCCCAGCTACCAGCAGAGTCGTTGACCACTTCAAGTTGTGATGGCTTGACAACGTCGTTCTTACCGTAGCATCGTATCGGCGTCACGCAAATTATGTCCTCGCAATCGTAGCTTTGGACCGCAACAGCAGCGGCAGACACTAGTAGCCATCTGAAAACACAAAAAACCCTCTTGTCCTCTTACATAGTATGCGCATAATAAGTAGTAATAACACACGGGACCAAGTAAAACAAACCACGAAAAAACACAGACAGTCCAAGTCCATCTGTTACAAGTAACCAGAAACAGTATATGGGGGAACCTGGAGCACTACATCAGATCCGCAAACAACACGACGAAAACCCGACGTGGGGCCTTGGTCCGTTCAGAGAAATGCTCATTTTCGCATCAAAGGCCTCCTCTAAACGTTGTCAGACGCAGATTTGTACCCACCCAGCGCGTCCTTGGTGTAATCTGGCACCACCGTGACCTAGGCCACAAAAAAGTGAACGCGCAATGAGCGTCGATTCCTATCAGAAAGCGGCTGGAAAAACGGAAGCTTACCGCGGGACGATCGATGAGGTTGAACGTGTTGGTTGGGTCTCCGAACGTGATGCGAGGATCCTGTGTACAACGTCGAGTTGAGGGAACCATCGTTCAGAACTTGACGACATAAAGAACGTACGTTTGTGCTGTGTGTTCCTGTTCGAATGGACGTCGCGAATTGGTACGCGCCGCCGGATCTTGAACTGGGTTCCTCGTTCTGAATCGTCTTCCTTGCGTTCAGCCTGCGATTCAACAGAGACAAATCAGCTGAGTTCCGAATGGCAAGGGTGGATGGAGTGCATCCAACAACTGACATTGCGAGCATCGAGTTGGCGTAGACTTGATCACAAATAGGTGTTCAGTTAGATTTTGGATAGGTGCATCTGGAGACCCACGTTTACTAATGATCTCCACGAGACCGCCAAAGAGCAAGGTGTTCTTGAGCGTGACCTATAGGTTAAAGAGTGTTCTCAGCTCGCTTGCTGAGACCGACCGATAAGCGAGGGCGACGTACCGTGCCAACGACCACTGCCGAAACAACGCTGAACAAGCCACGTGAAAAACTCGAAAAACGCAGGGGCGGGCACGAGAAACACACTCACACAGTGAGAGCCCCTGTGCTGACGGTGTAGTGGACCAAGGTCTGGATTTTGCGGTTTGTACTAAGACGAGGACCAGCATGGGTGACTGATGTCAAAAGAATAAAACATGTTGCTCACTGTGCAAAGCCTGTGCGACTTGAGCTCAAGTAGTAGACTAATGTGGCAGTGATGGCTAGATCCGCGGCTAGTCCAACTGCAAAGGTAGCCTCAATGTTTCGCTGGGGGATACGAGTAAGAAAGGCCCCGCTGAGGCACTGCTGTCTTGGCTTACGCGAAAATACTTACGGTGGCAACCTGGTGCGCGTTGAAAACCGGCCATGTACCATAATGATACCTGAGATCATCGTAGTGAGTGAGCATGTAGACAATGATGCTAATTATGGTCTGTCCTCACGTGTAAAAGATGCTAACTGATAGTAATGCGGAGTTCAGCGGGTGTTTTAGGATGGCATTGTTATTTAGTTACTAACCGCCACTCAGAGCTGTTGCAGATCAGTTCGAATTGGATCGGTGAACATATGCTAGGGACTAGGCTCACCATCACGAGCGGTCATGAGTAGGATCTTTGGGGAGAGTGAGTACGCGCATGAGTGGTACGATGTTGAGCGAGTCTTACCGGAAGCACGATTGCGTACCACTTCTGGTCAGACACTAGCGGATCTATCAGAATCGCAACCTAGCAATAAACGAGCGCTGCACTAACAATACCAGATGCGTCTGACGTAGAATCTAGAGGGCAATACAGATCAGGAGAGAGATTGCCTACACGTGAATGAACAAACTTACGCCGAAGTCATGGTCACGATAATAACCTTAAGTGGATGTCAGTCAGACCGTGGCGGGGACGCGGGAACTTCGTGACATACCTCGCAAAGGATTGTGAGCTAGAGTAACGTTCATGAGGTCAGTACAACTTGGACTTCTCTCAATAGACGCTTGTGAACACTGACGGGAATACTCCTAGAGCACGATGAGTAAATTGACAGAACGTAATGAGAGCCAAGGCCTTTACCAGATGATCTTGAAGATGCCGTTGTCCGGGTCCCCGTAGTGCTGGATGAAGTAGTCGTAGAGAACGTGCATGCACAGTGCGGTGTGCAGGGTCTCCAGGATACTACAGCCATCATGATCTACGTCATTACGGACGGTGATAGTAGGAAAGACCTACCCAATCACACCCACAAAGTTCTTGAGCTTCATTCCATCGTTGTTGTAATGAATGTGGTAGTAGTAAATTTGGGTGAGAAATATCCCATACAATCTGAAGGAGCGAACTCAGCAGAGGAGATTGACGGTGAGAGTGCACGCTCACGTGAATGCCAGGCAGAACGTGATGAGCAGAGGCCCGTAAGCAAGCTCCAGAGCTGCTTGAGCAGCTGCTGCCGCCGCCGCCGCGGTGGACGAGTCAGACATTGTTGAGAGGACTGTGAGGATAGAGCGACGAGCGTTGCGCTGGGCGACAATTAATGGGGCAAGCAGGAGGATTGTCACGCCCACGACAGCTTTATAGCCTGCTGGTAATAAGCCTGCTTGATAGCAACAATGCCACCTGACCGTCTCAGTGAACTGCCTTGCCGTAAGCGCCTAGACAAACTGCAAAGAGAGGATCAGACGTGCGCAGAGAAAAAATGCACAACTTGATTGAAACGTCAGGTACTCTTTGAATGCTTGCCAACGTATGACAGCTCCTTGTAACGCAAGCCACGCGGATATCAGTGAGGATATCAGCGACAATACGCACGAAATGTACCAGACCCGCGCAAAACGTCGTACAATTGACGCGTTGTCTGCACTGGCCCATGTCTGCAATTTCACGGTGCTCGCGTGGCAGTTCGCTGCTTTTACACCTCGTTTGTACAATGCAGCCCTGGTTTCAGGATGAACCCAGGACTCAGCTCTTCTCTGTCGTCTGCTGCGATGCTGGGCATGGGGGAATGTTAGTAGCGAAGTCTTCCCAGTTGCTTACGGCTCAGCGAGACTTTAGGCTTCTGCTTGATAGACTGAGTGTACATGTACAGTACATAGGAGCGCCGCGCACCTATTCGAGTTGCGGTGAGCAGTCGCACGCCGTCAACCAATGTGTCCAAGGGGTATTGTCAATGCTCAGCCATGTCAGACTTTGTGTGAGCTGGCCAGATAACCTACAGGCACCGTTACTTAACGCTGTCACCCCTTCATTAGTGAGTTGTCCCTGTGGGTAATAAATATTCTACGCACCTGGTGAGGACTGCGACTCAAATGGCATGCACTCTGAGATATGAGACACTTCGCAGTAGTCATAGTACGAGTACTAGATGATAAAAGGTTTCGTACACTCCATCGTTCGAACAAGGATTAAAAAGGTAGCGCCAACTACTCGCCGACAACCGTGGTGCGTGGCGACCTCGAGGCAGCCGACAGGCACACACCTGCAGGACTTACAGAATGTTGCGAACTACTTTGCCCAAGATTATGGAATATTCTCCACTTTAATCCCTCACAGTCATCACCACTCCTAGTCACCTCATGCCATCTCCCTCATCATCGCATCTCAAACCCGACCCGCCGCGCGAGTCGTGGATGGCTTACGACAGCCTCATCGCAAAGGCCTTCGCCGCACATCAGACTCCAGCAATGACCGAGACCGCGTCGTCGGCGCAGACCCTACGTGCTGTCGACCCGAATGTGCACTCACCGCGCTCGCCTTCAGATATTCTCTCTCCCGATCAGGAGCTCGAGCCGGTCTGGGACGCTGTCCGACAATTCAAAGCAAAGGCGTTGGCTGCCTTGCCCAGCAAGGTCAAGTCGCTGGAGGGCGTAGACACCGGCGTGGAAACGCAGGTACCCAAAGCGATTGACCAGAAAAAGTTGAAGAGAAAGTCGAGGTGAGTTCTCCGCTGTCATACGTTACTCTGCCAATGGTAGCTGAGCTCTTGGACCCGTTCTCCTGACAGCGCAATACTTAGAGAGTCCCCAGATGGCCGGATGGTGAGTTACCCCCTTGCTTTGTACAAATTGTGATGATGATGTGTATAGTCGACTGCTCTGTTCGACATGGCTGGCGTGAGCAAACAAGACATGCATGTGAGCTTCAGAAGCAATCGGATCGTTGTCACCTGGCGCCGCGTCAAAGTCGTGGAGAGTATCGAGGACGGTGTGCGTGTACGGGAGCGGAAGGAGAGGCAGTACAGCCAGATGATACCTTTGCCAGAAGGAACGCAGGTGTGTGTCCGCTTCCTTACTCACACGCGTGTGTTACGGTTGACAGTGGCTATTTCTCTCCCTCGCAGTTCAGTGAAATCAAAGCAGCGCGGAATGGCGAATACCTGATGCTGACCTTTCCAAACCTGAGATGTGTAAAGGTGGACGCTGCTGATGCTTCAACTGTAAGCCTACTTTACAATCGTATTGTTGGGTTGCTATACTTGACGGGCTTTCTTACAGACTGCTTGGTCATCCGGCGAGACAGACTTTATGACCTGCGAGGCCGGCACTATGCTGGACTTTGAGGACCTGACGGTCGAAAAGGCTGATTCCCCGCTCTGCTCTGCCCGGAAAACATAATCTTTGTTCACCTCCAGTTCTGTACTACTACATATAATATCCGAGGAATTTTTAAACCCAAAGCTACTCGGCGCATCTCGGATCCCAAGCTGGGCAACGTCGAACGGTAGAAGGCTTTGACGATTGTGTTGAACATGATGTATAAGTCAAGCATCTGCTCTCCACACTTTCTCTCCTCCACTGTCGTGCCAGAGCTGTAGTCGGCGCCGCTGCACTACCTATATGGCGGATGACAACAGTTGATACACTAAACTACTGCCGGCGCCTGAGCCTCACGCGCCGATACAGTGGCATACTATCTCACAGAACAGTATTTATACCATTCCGTTGAAGAGGTCGCAACATGCACCACCCCGCTTACCATGAGCCAACCGCCTAGTAAACCAGATTCGCAGTCGCCCCAGAACGAGAACGGTAGACCTCTAGACGAGAGTCTCTATGCTCCCACCGAGGAAGAAGACGCGTTCTTCAGTTCACAAACTGGTATCAAGGACGCAGAGGAACGGAAACAACATATCCTGGCAGTGCAAGCCGAAGCTTACAAGGTACGCTAGACTCAGACATAAAAGTACCACTGAACTCAATGTAAGTAACTTCGACAGGTTCATCCTTACAATTGCATCCGCGCATTTGCATTTGCGAGGTGCGTCAACGACATGTTTCCCAAACAGATCTCGTCACTCTGTACTTACGTTGTTCTCGTGGCACAATCAGGTTGAAAATCAGCCTGTTCCCGTGGTACAAAGACCTGCTGCGGCTCGGACGAGAACGTCCAGGCGCGCTCTTCCTCGACCTAGGATGTTGTACCGGTCACGATCTACGAAAGGCAGTCGCTGACGGTTTTCCTGTGAACCAAGCCATCGGAGCAGATCTACACGCAGGTAAAGACCCTGTCACAACACATACCTAACTACCGACACTCGCTGACAACAAGCTTTGCCTTCTACCATACTCTCCGCGGTACCATCTCGCTCATCATAGAATTCTGGGACATTGGCCATAAACTGTTCAAGACCACTCCAGAGACGTTCCCCGCCGCCTTCATCACCGCCGACGTCTTCGACCCAACCTCCCTCGCCCCCGCCCCGATCCCCACCTCCGTCCCCACGTCCCCGCTCCCAATGCCTCTCAACAGCCTCACATCTCTAAACCCGCTCCACGCCCGTCTCTCCGTCATACACACCTCCTCTTTATTCCACCTCTTCTCGGAAGAAAAACAACTCGAGCTTGCCAAGCTCGTCGCACCACTTCTCTCGCCTGAAACGGGTTCCTTCATCTTCGGCGTTCACGGCGGGTTGGAGGTCAAGGGGGAAAGACAGCGCAAGAACAGTCATGGGATACACATGTTTTGCCACTCGCCTGAGAGTTGGAAGGAGCTGTGGGAGACTCAAGTGTTTGCGGAGGGTCAGGTCGAGGTTCAGGCCTTCCTGATGGACAGGAGGAGGTTCGGAAGAGTCCTTCGTGATCTGCCGGAGAGGGCTCAGGTGTCGATGTTGGTGTGGTGCGTCAAGAGGTTGTGATGGTTTGATATCTTGCTATCAGAGTACAAGAACAAATGCTATATGTGATGGAAAGCGAATACATTTGTGCGTTGCTAATTAGGTTGTACAGGAAGGGGGGAAAGCTGGATGGTATAAAGTAACTCAGTTCGGGATCGGTGGTACATCGGGCTTCTCCAGATACCAAGCAACTAAACAAAAAAACCATCAGTCAACCATGCGTATCAGTCATAAGATCTCTCTACTCACGATCTCCCTGCATAGTAGTCTCTTTGACTGTCTGGCCGTCGCCAAGCCAGAACAATCTGTTGTTCGTGTAATCAAGGCGCTCGTAGTCGTAGTCTTCCCAGCGAGGGTGCGCCAGCGCGGTCATAGCATGAAGGTTGCTGCCTACAAATATCAATGTAATCTTAGCACACACCGCAGACTATAGTTTTCTCCGACATGGAAGAGCCTACCCGGCCAGAGCCCTACCACAGTCCCATCATCTGCGCGATACCACGAGTTGCACTTGTCGGTGTACACCGTCTGCAGGCACACAAACATCAGTCACAGTCACACTCCCCACTCCTTCTCTGTTCACATACCTTGGGGAAGTAATTCTGGGAGCAAATTCGCAGAGAATGCATCAGATCAAAGTACGGAAGCAAGAAAAAGACAAATGTTGCCTTACGCGCATGTGCTGCGTCCAGTCCTTTGTCGCCTCCTTCTTTGGCTCCATCCATTTCAATCTCTCCCTCTGCAACTTCATCACGCACTTGGAGATGTACTTTGCCTGAGTTTCCAACATTGAGATCAAAGAGTTCGTGTTCAGACCCGAGCCAGGCCCGTACATGAGGAACAGGTTGGGAAAACCGTCAACCGCAATGGACATGTAAGCCTCCGCGTGTGGAGTCCACCGGTCGTTGAGTTTCACGCCATTCCGACCGACGACATCAAATGGGTAATGATAGGAGACGTCAAACCCTGTCGCAGCGACGATGACGTCGAGGTCGTTGTGACGACCGTCTTCGAGTTCGATGCCGCTGCGGGTGATGCGTTTGATTGGTGTTGTTTCGTATATAGTCTATAATGCATTGCGCAGCACCGGTCATCAAGCTATTGCCACACTAAAGGTGCTCCAGGAATACTCACATTATCGGCGCATAAAGCTTCCAGGTATCCGTTGGCGGGCGTCAGACGTCGACAGAAGACAGAAAAGTCAGGTACGACTGCGAGGGGAGGAAAGTTAGCGTTTCGCAAGAAACCAGCTGATGTTATATGTAAAGCGTGACACACTTTGTTCGAGCAGCTCGGGTTTCTTTGCCAAATGTTGCTTCATGTCAGCCTCGAACATCGCTCTGGCTTGCTTCTGCATGTCTGAATCGCGGAGTGAGAGTGCGTGGAAAGTCTGATGAGGGTGAACAGTCAGAATATCAATGTGCGGAAAGATAACTTGGAGGTCATTACGTTGATGTCGTGTTCCAGAGCATGCCTGAAAGCCCTGGCATACTGCGGATCTTTCAACTTCTGGAGCTCCTCAGCCGTGAAATCCTCTGCATATGTAAAGCGATTCAACACCTGTCACACGAGCAGCAAAATATACAGATCTAGTACGCACGGTTATGGTCGTCTGGCTCTCTTCCCAACAAGGCCCGTGTTTCGTTGATACCAAAATCGGGTGCAATCCATGTCTTCTGCCGAGCATAGTTCACGAGGCTCCGTACCTTGGGATGGATAGCTGCTACAGTCTGAACACCCGAAGATCCCTGCGGCATTCCGTCCGCTGATCAGATTCTGCAATCGGCCGAATGAGTGATTATTCACTCACGTTGCCTATGACCCCCACCCTTTTCCCTTCGATGCCCTGCTCATCAAGAAACCATTCCGCGGTGTGCACCACCGGCCCGCCAAAGTCCTTCAATCCCTCGATGTTCGGCCAGTGCCAGCGGTTCAGGCTGCCCACGCAGAGCAGCAGTATGTCGCACGTTTCCTCAAACTCTCCATCTGCACCCTCTACACCACGGCGCACGCGAATGGTCCATTTGCCGGTGGAATCGTCCCATCTTGCGTGAGAAAGTTCGTGTCTGAGATGGATGTACTCTCGGAGTTTGTGCTTGTCCACGACGCGCTCGATGTTGGTGTGTATTTCGGACCCAGAGGAGTAAAATTTGGACCACTGGGACTGCACGATGTTCAGCAGAGCTTCGAATGTGTGATACATATAGAGAGGACATACGTGTTCTTCAAAGGAAAATTGATACTACCAAATTCCGCGGGGCGTTGAGTGACGTATAGATATGGGGAATGATTTGACTTACACAGTGACTTGGCACGTCGCATGCGACACCCTGATCCGAGCGTAAGCTATAAGCAGACGCGGGGGGCGCCATCCTGGTCTACACCGCCGACTTGAAATCAGGTGGTTACCGCCCAGATCACGAATAATGTCAGCCACACGCTTCGTGACTGAGATCCCCGACATTGTCCCCTGAAATCCAGCAGAAACGTGAAGAAAATTTTCAATGAGATCATTCGTTCCTCTGAATAGCTTGAGACCCACCGCAAGAGCACCGTAGGTTTGTCATTGCCCTCTCAGAAGATGGGAACCAATGCGAGGCGCGTGCGATGCAGACAGGCATCTCAGTTCTCGCCGCATAATATCTTTCAGATGTTCACTGCAATTACTGCAGCTGCGCGCGGGGTTTTTTTGCGCAGGCAGGTGCAATTTGGGCTCCCAGCCCGGCGGCGGCTTCTCTTTCCTCAGTCGAACGAGTGATTCGTAGCACAGTGAAGGAGCAATTGAAGCTTATTATTATAACAAAACATCTAGTATCTATATGTGGGACACGCATCAAGAACTGAAGTCGACGAAGGGAAGTAGAATGAGATTGAAAATAAGCACGAAAGGACTCGGAGCCTCAAGCATGACTCAGAAGTCGACTCTTAGAGTCAGCATTCTTCAGACTGAGCACATTCTTCGTCTTCGTTGTCATGATCTTCACTGTTGTCCGAGTCGTCTTGTTCCGGAAGAATTGGCGCAGCCAGTGCAGTCGCTTCGACTTCACGTTGAATCTCAGTGGCCGACGTGTTCGCGAATCCTCTCTGGTCTGATGGGTGGCCATAGATGCGCAAATCGTCGTTGAGAGTTGTCAGAAAAACCCTGTTCAAGTTGCTAATAGTCAATATACACGTCACGTCAATACATGAGATGGAAGAACAAACTTCGCGGTGTCTTCTTTCTCATTGGGAGTTCCCGCAAATGCCTCGCGGACAGTTTGCAGTCCGTCGTCGACATTAGGCCAAAAGTCCGCACCACCTCCGGCTTGACAAAAGACTTGACGCTATCGTTACCACAGTGTCAGACATCATTGAGCAGTTGAAATTGTATCAGGCACGTACCAAAAACGCAAAACGAGCACACATTGGCGCTGTCACAACGATGTCCTTCTTACTGTTGCCAATACAGTTTTTAACGAGGGTGACAATGTCGATAGCCTTCAACCGCTGCCCGTCAGGGTTTTGAGGGTCGGACTCTCCAATAGACAGCTTGATCTAAAAATGTAATGATCAGAAAGATCAGCGCGAAGCCGAATCCATTACGCACCATCTTCTTGATGTCCTTGCGAGACTCCGTGCAGCGGCGCCTCACGTACTTACTCACAACGAGGAGTTTAGGAGGAGAGTTGTAAATTGCGGCCGTGACTCCCCACGAAGGATGCCGTGCAATGGTTTCCTGAAGTACAATGGTCAAGTGAGTTTACACCACAGTAGCACAAGAACAGCGACACGCACCAGTAACAAACGGGGAACATCATGCATGTATCCAGGTGTGTTAGGGGAAGTCATTATGACGGTCTTGTATTTTTCGATCTGCGTCTATAGAAAAGTAAGTGTCAAACTTAGCGTCACTATCAAATGGCGGTCAGAAGAGAGTGAGATACCTTCAACTCGCCCTTTTCTTTGATCATAAAAGGTGCGTCAGCGGGCTGTATGATGTCCAGTCGTTCGTGTAACTTTAAGATATCGGCGTGAGCTTGGTAGCGCTGCTCTGTCACTGACATCTACGTGGCAAGATAATCAAATATTAAAGTTAGAAAATACAATGACATTACCTTGGTCCACGCAGTAAAGACTTCCTGGTTCCTGTTTGAAAGATGTGTTCGTTGCATCACTCGTCGTGTCATGATATTGTTACCGTCCACGGGTGGGTTGCGTCGCTTTTGACCAATGCTGGGCTGGACCACGATAGGTCCAACGTGCTCAGGCTCACTTGAACCTCGAGACTCGCTAGAAAACTCTCGAGACACGTCAGAGGACTCTCGAGACCCGTCAGAGGACTCTCGAGACTCGCTAGAGGAGTCCTCAGCTCTGTTGCTGGTGGAAATGCCAGAGAATTGTGCAGCGCGCCGGATGGCACTGGCACGGGCCATGGATGGCGACGAGAGTGATTCAGATTCCGGATATTCTGGCGATGACCTCGGCGTACAGTCTCTCGACCTCAAATTGGCTTGAGCAGTGGCCAGACGAGATTTCAGCGAGATCACATATGCAGACTCTTTTGGAGCCATGATAACGAGATGGGCTGAGTGAACAGAGGCGAGGCCAGAACTTGCAAGTGGATGATGGTGGTGCCAGCGCAACAAAAAATCCGGCGAGTTGGAGTCGAACTGAAAGAGGCCGCAGCATCAGCGGATCAAATTCCTCGCACAACTTGCACCCACTTGAGTATGCAAAAAAGGCTTGAGCATATTCAATAAAAATGGACAAGCCTCGTGCAGGAAAACGCAAGAGACTGCCTGAAAGTGCGCTCCTTCGTTTATCTCATATAAAAATGACTAAATAAGAACACAGATTTTGAAGAAATCTCGAAAAGCAGTACTCACGTTCAATGCACACCTTGCACGAAACATAATGGAACCGCACAGCACATTCGCCGGTCAGGCATTTCTGGACATGCGAAGGCTGCAAAGCATCTAGCTGCGTTGGTGTGGTGTCAATCTCGGCTGCAAAGTAGCAACGACAACGCCAATGAACGTACCGCTGCCGCAGCTTCAGCAATAATCTCTTCTCTTCCAACTATCCGTATGGAAGCTGTTGAGCCTGCACAGTCCACGTCAGCGCAGCAAGCAAACTGCTTAGAGATGCTCGACATTAGTGAAGACGGACGACTCACAGATCAATACGGGACTTCTATCCCTCTAAATGCTGGCACCGAAGAAGAGCCTAAGTCGTTATCAGATGTACAGCTGCAAGACGAGCTATGGGACTTTTGCACCTACGGACACTTAAACCCGCGGAGTTTTGCCTTCGCAAACAATGCGGAAGATCTTGAAAATATGTGCGCCATAAACAAAGATACCAATTTTCCGGATTTTACTGCAGAAATGGAAGCAACGGGTGAGCCAGCTCTCACAGTTATGATGATACGATGAGAGCGCTCACGGACATGATACCAATATCAGGGTTTTACGACACTGAGTCTGAGAGTGGCGACAATTGTGCAGAGAGCCTGAATCATCACGCTGCAGCAGATGACGGTGATGATAGTGAATGGGCACCATATGAAACAAAGACAGTAAGTTAATAGCAGAAATGCTCACAAAGAACGCTAACGTAACTTGTATAATATAGATGTTCATGGTGGCGTTTCTTGATAGCCTCCCTCGGCTTCGCCTTTCAAACGATCATCTAAAAACGATATTATGGGTGATGCGACAATGCGGTACACCAAACGTACCGTCATTTTCTGCTCTTCGAGCGGTGCAAGCAAGGCTAAAGTCGACAATTGGCCCTACCAGCGCACGACATGTCTCAACGTTGGGTAATGAGTTTCATATGAATAGTGCTCCGAAGCTATTCAGTCTTGTGAGTGTGTTACGAATGCAAGAGGAGTGAATTTGACTTATAGAATGATAGGACTTCGCAAACCCACTCGTTCGGCCACATATTCGCCCCTACATTGAAATCTCACCGTCGCTGTCTGAATTCTATCAGGCAGAACGTTTACAGAATGAAAACGTCGACTTACTACAATTAATGTGGGCAGACTTTAACAGATCTCCTCACCGCCATTTCTATATCAAAGAACTTGCGCAGACGGACGATGGTACCTTTGTGATACCAATGAGATGGGTACGTCTCGTCGGAGCTCACGGAAACGAGGTAGACTGTGCAGATGTGCACGAAGTAGACTATGATGAAACAGTAAGAGCTGTGTTATTATCGATAAAAGAGATTACTTACTAACTGCGTTATTTCAAGACTCGCAAGGCTGTCATTAGAGTCAATGATACACTTACTCGTCTTGAAGCCAGCCGACTGAAGAGCACGTACCTTGACCTTGTCAGCGAAGGCTATAGCTTTGTGTTTGAACGTAAGTACAAGCTCTGGCAGAGTCTGGAATCTAATGTGCACTTACATCACACCTTCGTAGAGGACGCTCCTGAATGGTGCGCGGTTATGCCACACCCAATACGGACATTGGCGCAGGGAAGACCTACGTTCACAATCAGTATAATGTCCTGGAAGGATGATGTGTCAGGGAACCGATCGAAGCAATATAACGCACACACCAATAACTACCTTGCAAACCTGAACCTTCCTCACGCTTTTCTCCAGCAGGAATATAACATTCGCTTTAGCGCGACATCCCCTCACGCATCTGCACTTGAATTAGCGGACGGACTTTCACAAGACATCGGAGCTGACCAATGGCATGAGGGCTACGACTGCGCTCTTCAACAGGAGATCCTTTTCCGTATCATCAACCGAATTGAGCCAGCAGACAACCCCCAACAGTCGGAACTGTGTTCGCATATCGAATGCAAGGAAGCTACTTTTGCCGGCGCTGTAAGGTTGGAGGGCCACTCCAGGACGTTACGAGCGAGGAAGGATATAGGAAACTATTTCGGGTATGTTTCTATAACGTCTGCCAAATCCCGTAGTGATAAGCCACTCACGTATGCACCATAGCCTACTATTCCTCGCAGTGTACCAGAGACTGTTGCGGAGATTACGGCCCAGCTGGTGGCAGCAACTCACGGAGTTGCAAAGACCGTTGAGACTATGCAAACCAAATCCGGTATCAAAGATGCGATTGCGCAGCACTGGATTGACAAATTAATTGCGCAGAGCCGGTTAATGCACGAAGAACGGATGACCAATCCACTCACTCAGGATCCTCGTTTCAAGGATCGACGACTGATAGGACCTGCGCGCCAAGCTGTTCGAAGTGAGATTGAGAAGAGATAGAGCAGGAGCTGATGCGATGGCTTACAGAGCAGCCTACACATCGTTATCGGAATATTCCTGTAGATTCAGGTGAGTATACGCTCCATCTTGAGTTTTGTTGAAGCCCCCGAGGCACTAACATCATGCTGTCAGAGAAACGAAGTCAGATTCGTGCCGGCGACCATTTCAATGTGTTACTCACCCTTGACGGTATGTACCCGAGTTTGTTACTCGCCGCAAACGCGCAGCTCATCTTGTAACGCCCCAATATCAGGCCTCGATGTCCATCGAGATACACTCGTGGAGATTCTGCATACTTGGGGTCTTGGTCAAGGAAAGTACGCTTGGCATAAGAGCACCACGACGTGGAATGAACAACAACTCGCCTGCTTGGCAATTCGGCTTCAGGCTTCCTCGGTCGACGGTTTGTCCACGTCTACGTTCCCAATCCGTGGACCCTACTTCGTCAAGTACCGGAATGCTTTGGTGGGAAAGCATTTCAAAGCTATCCAACAGGTTATAGTATTTCACCTTTATACTGAGCTCGGGAATCCGCTCTTACTCGCACTGTGGCGCGCAACTGGTGAAGTCGGAGCGTTGCTGCACTACTCAAGAATTGACGACTTGGAGTCTTACCTTGTATGTCTTCTATCTGTTGTGTTGGCATATTGTATTCACAACGCCGCGTGTCAAGGCAGATCTTGAAATCCTCATCGACAACGTGCTAGATATTTGGGCAGAGCTCGATCCGCTGCGCATCATTGAAAAGGGTAAGCTTCACGTGCTCACCCATCTTATCCAAGATATCCGCAACGCAGGCCCCGCGGTGATTTACTCGACCGAGATCTTCGAGTGCTGGAACGCAATCTTTCGAACATGCAGCATTCTCTCAAACCATCAAGCTCCTAGCCACGATATCGCAGAGGCCCTCGGAGAATTGGAGTGTTTTAAACACCTGATCAGTGGCGGCTGGTGGAGAACAAATGCAGGGAAGTACGTACAAGCTGGTGAGGGAGTACGAAATATGTTTCTTACATATCCGGACATTCAACGACGTCTTGGATGGGTGGATCGGCGAGTACTCATTCCTGGTAAGCAACTCATTAGTTTGACGCGTTCTACGTTCGTAAGGTAGTCCTGAATAATTTTTGAAGGGTCAGTGAAGCAGAAGAGCTGCAAGAAACGCACGAGCGCACGTTGGTCTTCGATTCATCAAGCCGAGCACCTGAAGATAGATATGCTGGAGCCAGGGAACTTGAGCAGCACCTCCGAGTCAGAAAACGAATGGGAGTACGGATCTCACGTTATATCACAAGCACACGACATTTGCCGTGAAGGTTCGTGGGTTTTCTACAATCTGGAATCGAACGATGATCAGGTGCGACACGGAGCGTTACTTTATGCTCAAGTCCAGATTCCTTACCACTCTATACAGACTCATACTTCGCACGTCGGACGCATCCGTCGCGTGCTCATCTCAAACTCATCAACTACACTCACCTTTATATTAATCGACGAGTTCAATATTCTCGAGCAGTTGGATGAACGTACACGCATGCCAGTTCTCGTTCGTGAGTCTGCTCAGATGTGCCATTTTGTGAAACCCGCGGTATGTACAGATGTGTTTCAAAGACTCGGAATTGTTCTGATTCCGTTTCTGCTGTTTTCTATTACAGCATGTCAAATTCATATTCAACGCCCAACACAATTGCCTTCTTGCGGAGTGCAACATCAAAGACTCGGGCTTTGTCCAGCAGGAGCGCCAGGATACAACACTCTCTCGTAAAGTCGTGGTGCATGAGGCCCGGGACTGCTATCTCCTCAACCTGCACGGACTCCATAACGCCTCCCTCATCCGCCAAGCACTACCGCGACACCTGACAAAGCCAGTGCCCTACTTTCAAGATAGAGCAAATAAGCATCGCGAATTTGCAGCGGCCGCACGCCAACTGCTGATAACCAAGCGTTCAGATGCAGCAGCAAAGGCAAAGGCGACTCGCGCACGAAACTTGAAGGCAGCCCCGAACAAATTGCAGCCTCAGGCAGCCGGAGTATTAGACGCGACTTCACCTCTTGATAACCCATAACTCTGTACGCTAGACACGCACCCACTTTCCTATTCGATCGCTCACATTCTCCGCAGATTCTAGCACTGGTATCTCTTTGATGTGTATTATAACACATAAATGTAACTACGTAGCTAGCACTTACACTAAATCTCAAGTCTCCGAGTCGACACAATGGACTTCGGCGAATGTGACAAGTACAGCGAAAATCATGCGACAGCACCCAGCTAATCTTGCGATGGTCAATTGCAGTTACTCATTATCAACTCGGATGATGCGCACAAGGTAGACCTCGAGCTTCTACAATGAGACACCCCCGGATTTTCATATGAATTGTCACCGTATAATCCCACATTTCTGACATGCTGCGCAGGAGTTTTGAGATCATCTACGAGCCAGTCGACGGACAGCCGAAAGTCACGCTTGATAGCTGCTGACTCCCATACTCCCGGCGCCTCCCGCTCACTCCTGAAAATCACCAACTCAAAAGCTGGCGGTGTACTTACTGGGTAACGATTCGCGTACCAAGTGCCGCCAACGCCGCCTTGCTTCTCATAAATCTTGAAGTCGAGGTTCGGAATATTCTGCCTGAAGCTGCGGTGACGAAAATCGCAATCAGCTACTGCGAGTCTCCGCCGTGGTTTCTGCCACCTGGGAAAACCGTCACGAACCGCATTGCGCAGAGTATACCGCTGTGGCCGGCGCCTATGCACCGCACCTTCAAAGGCCTGTAGTCATCAATGTCAAAGTTCGGTGGCTGATAATTGACATCGTCCAGGTAAGAATCGAGAGGATGGGGACGAGTCTTGGTGTGTGGTGTGGAGTTGTAGCCGAGAGCTGAAGAGATAGTGCTGATGAGTGAAGAGAACATGGTTTGAGTTCGCGGAGAGATGTTTGAGTGTCTGAGCGGGGCGTACATTGTACGTTTTTATACCGCGGCATGCACACTCTTCTGGCCTCTGTAGCCGCTCTGGGCGAGGTGGGTACGGATTGGTCATGAGGTGAGCAAATTTGCAGCTTCCCGTTCCGACTTGTGTTTGTGAGAAGCACGATGTGTTCTTGGAGGCCTGAATCGGGCGCCGGGCAAAACATACGTCCGAGTAGAGCTTACTTTAGAGGAGAAGGTTGAATGTGGTTGTCCAAAAAGAGCAGAACGCCGTTGTATGTGTGAGTGTGTGGCACCCAAGATAAGACTGGCTATGACGCAATGTGGCTGGTAAACGACGGAGCGAGACCGGCCGAGTGAGCGGACGGCCACGACACGAGCCCTGAGCTTCAGTGACACGGATGAGCCACAGGAACGATCTGTTGCTCGTCGAGTCTCACAAGTCAGCCGTGCCGAGCGTAACATCCAGGAAACGGTGCTAGCACGGCAATTGCTTCCATGCCTGAGTGATTCCATCATATTGCAGCTGATATGAGAGTGGGAAGGTGGTACGTACTGTCAATATTCTATAGGCGGTCTCGTCCTCTGCGCTAGCACACCTCGCAGAACAGGTTGAACAACGGCCATGGTGAGGCGGCGCCACAACGGTGTTACAAACACGCGTAAACATCAGCAGCTCTGACGCCCACAACCGGGCCTTGGTCCTAAAGGGCCTCACTATAAAGGCGAACTTCAGTCGCCGAGTAGAGTGAAAACGCACAAGAGGAATTTACGACTCGAGAGAAGCACCTCCTACAGCACTGCCCTCTCGTCTGCTGGGCTTGCCAGTGAAGTAGCGCCGGAAGAGTGTTTTGTGGATACAGACATGCCAAAGTAGGTCCTTGTGCTTGTCTGTGCTGACTGTTTGAGCTCCACAGTCTCCGCGAAAGGGCAACGAAGCGACGTCTGCAGGGGTTGGCCCGAGGGTACGAAACTAGTAGAGTGTACTCAGCGGCTTGAGCAAACCCTAACCTTCATCTGAAGCCACTGCTAAGTAACAAACTTTGCCTCGGGCGACGAGTCCATCCCCGCGCCACTGACAACGCCACTTGGACAGTTGGAAGTGGTGTTTCTAGTGATAGCAGTTTCGCAACTCAACTTTCAGTCCAATTCATGCTGCGCCGCCAGTTACAATTTGCAAAGTTCACAGAATGACAACAGAATTCACTCGGGCAGTAGCCACCAACCCATCTATAGTGTAGACGATCTGCCACATTGTGCATGGTCGACGTCAAAAAATCGATATCAATCAAATAGAAATACAGCGATTACGTGGTAGAGCATGCACATGTACAGGCGGCAGAGGGCATTCGAGACGATCACGCCGGAGACTTGAATTTCTTGTTCGGATACGAAAGAACAGCTCTGCTCATACCCAGACGTCGCTTGCCGCCATTTTGCTTGGGAAAAGTAGTCGCTACACCGTCACAAGCTGCTTGTGCCATCGGCGCAGGAGTAGCAGAGCTCCCAGGGACCGAAACGGGTATTTCCACAGGCAACGCTAGAGTATCCGTCGAGCTTGAAAATGCCTTCGAGCTGTATGCAGTCGCCTGTGTGCGGGATTGGTTTCGCGTCAACGCGGTGGAGCCGATAGATGCCGGTTTCTTTGTACATGGCTTCATCATTGACCTCACCTCGCCGACGTCTTTGGCGGGCAGCGACCGAGGCTTTGGGTGCAGCCAAAGTGCTATTAATTCCGTGCTAGATGCTTTCGGCTTCTGCTCGAGGGGAACGCGCGAGCTGTTCTGACCATCTCTGCGCGGAATGAGAGCTGCAGACTTCAACAAGTCGATGTGGGTGGACACGAAGGCTGCTCTGCTAGGGACCGTTCGCAAAGGCAACAAAGGGGCGGAAATCGCGCTGCTTGAGCTCGGGTTCTGGTACACTGCAGACCTAGCTGATACAAATGTCGTAGAAGCTTCGCGATATTCAGCAGACACAATACTCATCAGTCGGCGTACGTACCACGGTGCTCCGAAGGGTGTGACTGGTCATTTGTAAAATCGTTTGAGAGAAATTGAGCATCGGAATGTGAGCCGTTGATCGTCTCTGGTGGTGAATCCAATGAGAATCTAGCTGGCCAAATCATAATTTTCCCTGAGCTTTCTCTGGGAAAGGGATCAGTACCAGCCAGTCAAGATCTCTAACGCATACACGCACAGCTCCGCTAGCCGGCTGAGAACATCTGCTTCGGCGGGCACAGCACGGCCGAGCATGGTGGAGAACAATGTCCTGACAGACGCATCTAACACCGGCTGTACTGTTACAAGCGTCGCCTTGAGTTTTCATCAGTGATTATGCACGGTAATCACATGCACTGTGCATACCTGGGGTTCATACATGAAATACGGAATGAATGTTGAGAGCTCTTTCTGGGTCTTCACTCCTGAATTCATCCTGGATGTTGCATGCGTAAGATACAGAAGACACTGAGCTCGAGTGCACGCGACATATAGTAAGCGTCTAGCAAAAAGAAATGAGCACAAATTAGCAAAGCACAGTGTATTTCGCTTACCGTTCTTCTTCAACGTCCTCGGCGCGTGTAGCAGGAAATATGCCCGACTCGACTGAAAGAACCTGAGCGAGGCTAGAGGAATGTGACTTCCGACATGCGCACCTGCGGGGACAAAGACGACGGGCCATTCCAGACCCTTTGCAGCGTGACAAGTCGATATAGTCACTCTCTAACACTAAGTATTAGTGATACTTTCAATACACATAAAGTGAGAACCTTACATCTTTCTTCTTCTGATCCTCGTTCTCTTCCGTCTCAGTGTCTGTGGAAAGCATGGTCATCTGCAAGAACGCACGCAGCGGCGTAATGCTACGAAGCGATGGTAAGCGGTTATGCACAAAGAAGGCTGATAGGATGCATACGCCTCTGTAGCCGTATTCGAGCGAAGCTTTTTAGCTTCAACAAAGCCGAGGTCGTCTAGTTCCTCCTCGTCATACTCATCCGTAATGACATCACCCCAGTCCTCGTTCTCTAGTGGATCAGATGGCTGTGCATTTGCAATGAACGTCGGAAGTTCCTTCTCCAGTTCACTTGCGAAGTTTATCAGCTCTTGAACGTTTTCCCACCGACTTTGCCAGTCCTTCTGAGACTTCTTTAAATATTCTTCATATTGTATGAGGCTCAGCAGCTCACGAATGAGCGCAGCCGGTGTCTCCCACTATGACCATGGCGAAGACGGGTCAGTAAGTGTGAAGAGCGTCGGATGAACACACTAGCCTCCGCCGTAAGTCCACGTAGGGTCTTGATGGCACGAACAAACTGCTCAATCTTGCGCTTCAGAGGAGGTCTTATATCTGGTATTTTGTCATCGTGTATGCGCTCGACGACATCCAACGGTGAGATTTTTAGCCGAACCGCGGTTGACAGGATCTCTGCGATAGACTTCGGGAGAATATTAATGATCAGGAGAGGGAGCGGGGGAAATAGCGGTAGGGAGGTAAACAACCTTGTCCCCAATATTCCTTCCGGGCACATTGATGATCCTGGTGAATGCAGGTACGAACCGCGGGTTGTCGAGGAGTTGGAGATATGCTAGAAGGTCCTTGACCTAAGGAAACAAATCATCAGTGTCATCTTAATCATTGAGTAATCTTCCCTAACCTCAAGACGTTCAAAGAATCGATGTCCTCCCAGTATTCGGCTGGGAATAGCCTCCCTTTGCAGCGCGCTTTCGAACACACGCGATAACGCGTTATATCGTACTGTGGCAGCAGGCCCGTCGCATCGGTGGCCTTCCTAAGATACTGAAGAATGAGACTTACGAAGGATGACAAAGTCATTGTAGCCGAGCATACTGCCAGTGCTGGCTACAAGTCGCTTGATTTCTATTGCTATCGCCGAAGCCTCATCTTCGGCAGAACGGAATCCGCATAATGTAGGCTTAGGCCCACTTGCATGTGTCGTAAGCAGGGTTTTCTGTATTCTGGACTTATCTACGAGCATCGATCGACAGCTTTGGTAAGCAAATGACAGACAGGTGCAGCTGTACTGACCCTGCGATATGACGGCGATACTAGCAGCTAGAATTGAGCCCGTGGACCGATAATTCTGCTCAAGTAAGATTTGCTCCGTGCCTGCAAAATCTGCGCAGAGGTTGAGCGGTGAAATGACTTTCCAATAGCTCAACGCGCACCTCGCTGCATATTTGCGAGGTTTTTAACTTCAGCTGAACGCCAGCCGTATACTGTGGCGCATGAGTCAATGTTCCACAGAAAACCTGTCCCGGAAGAAGGCATACTTGACTGATCAGGATCTCCCACCACTGTCAAACATCGACTGACTGAGGCAATGTATCGCATTAGCTCGTATTGCATGGTATTCGTGTCTTGGCTAAAAAGTTCACCAATTAACCGGAGTATCGCGAGCCACGAGAAAGCACCTACAACTCGTCCACAAGAATATGCTGACACCACAGAGTAACATCCTTGTTGTTCTTGAACAGTCTTACGCCATAGACAAGCAGGTCATCGAAGTCGAGGCTGTTGCTATCATGGAGAAACTGCTGATATCTACTATATATCCTCGCAGCAACTTCATCGGGGACGTTCAAGGCGTTGACGGCGTCGAAAAAGTTGTCGTCAATATCGCTTTCCTCATCTTTCATAGCTCTTGCTTGCCCCTTTGAGCTACCGGCGTTAGACGTAGACGCAAGGCACTTATCCAAAAGGTCTTTTGGAGCAAGCCCGTTGGCCTTCGCTTTCGATATCTTCGATTGCACTGCGCTTTCCGCTACTGCGACACCTCGAGCAGCAAGAGCCTTCTTATATGGCTTCAAGCACTTAGCAATGATCTTCTTACTGCAAGAGTGTCAGCCATTGCATGCCGACTTGAACCTACGGGCGTACCTCTCGTCGGCGTCGCATACAGTGAAATTCCCCTCCACTCCAATCAGTGAAGCATGCTTCCTCAAAAAACGAGCACACAAAGAATGAAAAGTACCAAGTTTAATAAGGGACACTACTTCTTTGCCTAAAGCCTTCGTCAATCGTTCGCGCATCTCGTTGGCAGCCTTGTTGGTGAACGTGACTGCGCAGATTGAAGCGGGTGGAATCCCGTGCACTGCGATAAAGTGGACAATCCGAGAGGTGAGTACTCGCGTCTTGCCGCTTCCAGGACCTGCTAGTATTTGCAGCGGTGTGATAGGAGGATGCATCACAGCTACAGAGGGACAGAATGAGCATATATGCGAGACATTTAGCGGACGACATGCGCTCACCCCGAGTTTGAGCCTCGTTGAGCCCACGCAAATGTAACAGCATCTTGTCTTTGGAGACAATGCCTGAACCGCCGCTTAAAGGTACTGGCGAGACGAGGAGCAAGTACAGGAATTTTTGAGATGCTGACAGTGAACAGTGCTGAGTGAACGCTCAGACGGGCGCCACCGCATGTTGTAGGAACGCATAAACGTGACCGCGACGCGACGCGTCTTCATTCTCACGCTTCTGTTTCAAAGATACTATCATTCATGCGGTGTTCGTAAAAACCCGGCGCTCAGCACATTGCGCTGAGAGCTCCCGCCTAAATCTGTCAAAAAGTACATAGAATTATACCTGTGCATCTTGGTAGTATGCTGTATTAAATTCACGCTTTTTGTAGAGGAACAGCGAGCTGCGGCAGGATGCCGACGAGGGGTAGGAGAGAGAAGGGGTGTTCGTAAAAACGTCACGGTTGGTCACACCGGCATGAGGTCGGCATATTGTCACTCCAACACGACTTACCATATGTAGTATCACCATCAGCAGCGAGAGCAGTGTTCGTAAAAAGTGTGTTTGGGTAGATTACCATGTGTATTACAAGGAGGTGCTACTGTATTCAATTATATACAAGAATACTGAACACTTCGACGTGAATCAAGAAAGAAGGGGCCGCAAAGCAGTGGCTAGAAGTTGCGGCAAGCAGGTACCAGACGCAAAACGCAAACGCGATGTTGCGACGAGGCTGCGATACGCCTCTTAGCGGAGTTCAAACTGCGCTCGGTCTCAAAGTCACGCATGTCTCGATATTGTTCGTAAAAACTACTCTACACATGTACACAGAGCAATCGGGCTGCTGGAGCAGCTTTCATTGCAATATTTGTCACTTTGCTTCCGCAAGACGGTCATAAAATATGCAGTACATCAGTCAGAATCTCTATCCATCAATTTGAGTAAAGTACAGAAACTCACTGCTTTGTCTCTGCCGACTTCATCCCTCGCATTTATACTACTTTTCTTACACCAAAATAATGCTATAGTCGTCCTTTATTGCTCACAGTATACTTAGAATATTCGGACGTGCGCAAGTATCGAAAGTACTAGTGTTCGTAAAAACAGGCGTTTACAAACACTGCATCAACGATAGTACATGATTAGCATTATTACTTACGATCGTAAGCCAACCATGACTGTAGGTTGTTTCCCACATGTCGCTCACTCAAAGCTCAAGGATGGAAGGCAAAAGCATGCATGCCATTCGCTGTATCAACTACTAGTTTCTATCTTTTATTTTGTGTTTTCTCTATTTGTGGCTCTACCATGTTGATCCCCATCCTGCTGTGTGCGGCGAGGTAAGTCTCCAGGCTTTGTTGACTGTGGAGAATAGGACAAGCAGAGTCCGAAGAGATGGTGAGGATGACAGAGACAGCATCGTAGAAGTAGACTGAGTGATGCTACACAGCCGAATGAGACAGGGCGTAGAATGAGCCATTGGCATGAATTCTTCGCTGCTGCTATCCGTGACCTGTTTCAGCTCCTTCATGTCTGCTGTTTGTGATGTTGCCTTCCCAAGAGCTGGCTTTTAAGACCGACTATTGTCAAGGGACAAGTTGTCAAGTCAGAACCCCTTGGTGCAGCTACACACAAGGTTGAATGATGGTCTAGGCCGCGTGGTGTTCGAATATACTGAGACTCAGTTGAGACTCTGCACTGATTGCACGCTTAGCGCCAGTAGTTACCGTATATAACACTTACTCTGATCAATGCATGACTACCACTTTTGATCCCCATCTCTTTGTCTGACCACCACCTTCATCTAAGGCTCAGTGTTGTGCACCACTGCTCATACCTTTCTAATACGCGGTTGCTGTCAAGCACAGTGGCAGACAGATAATGGTTCGATAGAAGGAATATTGATATGAAGTGGATAGACTGAGGTTCTAGCCCCCATGTCTAGCGGCTATTTATACATGTTGTTCTAACTACTTTTGGACCAGTCCGAAGTAGTGGTAGCAAATCGAAGGAATAGAAAGGAAGAACAATAGATGCTTTGGAAGGCCAATGGGAGAAAAGACTGTCAAGGTGCGGAAATAAGGGACAATAGAAAGGTGAGGCATGAGGCAAAGATCAATAGAGAAGGGGTTGAACCCAAAACAGGGGATAGAAGGGGTTGGACCCAATGGAATGGTAACAGAGGTGTGGAAAGGCTGAGGGTTGAACCAAGGCAATGGTAACCAATCAGAGTTAGATCTGAGGTTTGAATGGACACAGGGAGACAATCAATGACATAATAGTTCGTGTTGAACGGAGGCAGTGTGGATCAGGGAATGATGGGGGGAAGGACGAGTGGATCGTCAAGGCAAGTGTAGAAAGGATAACTAGTTATCAGGATAATCAAAGAAGTGAAGAAAAATAATAGGGTGTGAAAACTGTTTGTAACACTGGCGGTGCAAGAGACTGCGACAAAGACCGAGAGAGTCTGTGTGACTGAACCAGACGAGGTGTCGATTGAGCCACCAGACTGAACTCTTCGCTGCTACTGCCCATGACCTGTGCGACCTTCAAATATGCCGGCTGTGTCATGGATGGCCCGACTAGCCCTTATTTTTCACAATTTACCTCTTGTTTTTATCTGTAAAACTCCGAGCTGCAACGTAGTTGCAACCTTCTCTGCACAAACTCCTTTGCACGTCTATTAAGCACCCGTATCACGTGGCTTAGACGCTCCACATGGTCACATTACTTGATACTACGTCACACTGGCATGTGACTTAGCTTAAGTAAGACCACATGGCTACAACCACATGGCTCAGCCCATAGCTAGGGTTTGATGTCATCAATGACGTCCACATGGACTCCTTTTGTTCTTTCCTTATTGTTCTCTTTATGGAAGGATGTTCTCACAGGTGTGGGAATGGAATACAATAGTTGGTCTCCTTTTAGATAGATTCTCTCATGGGTAGAGTTCTTGGCAAGGTGTAGACAATAGCTATTGTTCTCCTCTAGGTAGTTCTTTTGTTCTTCATTCACATGGCTTCTTGCCAAGCCTGCCCTCAACATGGTCTGTGCGCAGGTCCCTGAAGTCTATATATACTGCTACATGTACGCTCCTAGCCCCCCATCTCGACCTCTTGGTCTTTACTGGGCTAGATACCTGTATAAGGTTTATAGTTGGTAAGAGCATTGTGCTATACGCCTGCCACCACCTCGTCGTCGTCTTCCACTCCGTGTCCCTAGTTGCTACGTCAAGCTCCGTCTTTGTGACAGGCTGAGATGTTGTTGTTCCAATAATTGGTAGTGCAGGTGAAGCAGAGCGGGATGGTGTGCTGTGTGGCTGAACCAGACGAGGCGTTGAAAAAGCCATTGGACTGAACTCTTTGCTTCTACTGCCCATGACCTGTTTTGTCTTCTTCAAGTCTGCCGGTTGCAATGTTGCCATCTCAAGAGTGGGCAATGCAAGAAAGACCTAGAGAGCTTGTGCAGCTGAATGAGACAAGGTGTCAAAGAAGCCATCAGCTTCACATTGCATTATTGCACAATGTTGTATTCCCACCCACAGTTTACATTACAAGATAATCTTGTTGCCAGTAGCTTGTATTGCAGTACCTTGTCAATGTTCACCGCATACATGCTTCATTGGTATACACTAGTTGTAGCATTGCAGTGTGCGGCATCATGGGAGATATATTGATAGAATATCATAGTTAAAGTACAAGTAGAAGCAAGCTAGTTAATGGTACATAAGTCCCGAAAACAACACCACAACCACTAGAGGGAATGACACATCTGATACTGACAAGATCCATTCTGCGTCATGATCAAGGCCCACCTTTCTTGAATATTAGTGTACATCTTGTACAAGAAAGCTCCAATGGACTAGACTATATGCATGTGAGAAGATAGTGTAATGATGTGTTCCAAGTTGCAAACCTTGCACATATGCTCGATGTGGAATACCAAAGTTGAAATCCCACCATTACGAGGGTACGGTGCTCACGCTGTGTTGTGCAACAACAGGTGAGTCATGGTACAAATGAAGATTGAATATCAAATGCAACTTACGTATATAGACCTCAGACTATTGCAAATGAATAGCAGGGGGACGTATGATAACCACAGAGTTCAGTGAATTATTGGGCCTGTCTGACTAGGTTTCAAACCCATTGAGAGACAATGAACCTGACTTGGTGAGCACCTCTGCTGAGTCCTGACGGAACCAATTGCTCGCAACCCTGAGACGTAGACATAATTTATGGGGGTCAGTGTAACAGTAAGGGTTACACTCACCAGATAGTTGATAAACTTGAGGGGGAGATAGTGAGATAGAGAGTAGAGTGTGGGTGAGAATGTGTACTGGGGAGTACAAAGTAGTCCTTGATCAGCAGAGTGGATAAGACTGAGGGGATATGCCCTCAGGAGTGCCTCTATATATACATGAAAGGGAGGACCCCAGGTACTACCCTAAGACCCCTAATACCTACATGAGTAAGCGAAGTAATCTACCTTACTAAGCATGCCCTATGCCCTAGTGGTGCCACTTCAATAATCAACCAATAGCAATTGTCCCCATGACCTGACCCCATGACCCAGCTCCAAGGCTAGACTTGTTCTAGCTTGCTCTAAGACAAGGCTAGAATTTTCCAGAAGGTTCTAAGAACTATGACATCATCTAATGGAATGTTTTTTACTATGACATCATAGTTCCAGCATGTTCCACAAGGTTCCAGAGAGTTCCATCATGTGATACACAGATAAGGAAAGGAGCGCATCAGCGCATCAGAGACAGGAGGCGCATCAGCGCATCAATTGATAGGAACTGAGAATAAGCACCGGAATAAGTGCCAGATAAGCGCCTGATAAGCGCTTATATATTCCCAATGATACCGTTGCCTGGTAAGGCAAGTCTTGTAGAAACATTGAAAATCTGTGACAGTCAGCAACGTAATACTAGGACAAAAGTGGCGCATATACTCACCTAGAAGGCCCTAGTAGCTCTCTGGGGTCCAGACGTAAGCACTCAGTTCTAGCAACTGTCAGGCTCAGAGGCATTGGTGTTGTGTTGGACAAGGAGAAGAGGGAGGAAGATGAGGGGTCAAAGAAAGAAAGGGGGAAGCACTGTGTTGGACAACAAGAAGATGGAGATAGATGAGGAAAGAGTGGTCTGAAAAACAAAGGGGAACTCAGAATGGGTGTCAGGTGAAGATTAAGTAACAAAGTGTCGTGCGGTGTGTGGAGTTATAACTATATATTACAAACTAATAGTATTACTATCACGATCGCCGCTAGTGGCAGCAATTCTTCGTCCCTTTATGGTAATACGCGTATTTCAAACATTCTTCACGTGACAAGTGACGCTGCTGATTCTGCTCTCTTGCTGGTCTAATCTTGTTCTTCATTCTCCCTTGGACGCATGCGCACCTTGCGTCGCTCACGCCGGCACAGAAGGCATACATCAAAGATTAAAGATGTGCTGTGCAAGGGTGAGCTCCACCAGTCTTTTGCTAACTCGAGCAAGGCAACGCAGAACAAAGAGATGAACTTTGGATGGCAATGCGGATGGTGCACGTATGGTTGTGCGTTGGTGCGGGGTTTTTTAACGGGGCGACATTGAGTGGTTTGGCCTAGTACGTCTTTGTTTCTATCATGTAGTGCGGCAGCTCAATCTTCATAGGTTCTGCTTCTTAATCATTGCGTCACTCGGATATACGTTCGCCGTTTTCTTCGTCTGTACGTACCATTGCTTTTTCCTTGAAAGCCTATCTGTAACAACTTTCGTCGATCTTGGTCAGTATCCACTGCCTCCTTTTATCACTCTAACAAGTACCATAAACACGTTCTCACATTCTCCTCTTCGTTCTCGAGAGTACCGCCAGCTTGGTTGTCTTCTTTGCCCCAGCCCCACACCCGATACGCCTTGCTCTCATCAAGCGCTTTGTAGACATACACTTGTTAAGCAGTCCATGTCATTGCCGTACCGAGCCTTCCAGTGCTTTACTGTCTCACGCGCCCCCGACCGACGGAAGCTGTCTCAGTCGCATAGACAATGGTTCGGTAGTCGCATTACTCTGCGACACTGTGACTTTTACTGTGTAAGCTGTCCATTCTCAAATGGGATCTTTCAAGAATCGCCGCTGTTTGTTCCTTGCCAATTTTGCTCCAGCTTCCTTTGTTGCCACCGGCACACAAGCACACCGTATTGCACATGGTTTCGCCGCTGTTCAACAGTAATATAAACCCTACTCGTCTTTTTTATACCTTTGCTCACTGTACCACTGACAGCTCGCCCCTGCACCATGTCCGAGAATCAATCCCAGTCGACCGTCTGCAAACAGACTCACTTTGTCGACGGCCAGCCTCCACTCCACACGCTCTCATTCGCCCCCAGCACAGACATCACTGGCAAACGTCAAAGAGACCTCCAGATTGCATGGAGCAAGATGGACTGCACTCTACTACCCGTCGTCACTGTCATTTTCTTTCTGTTGTTTTAGGTACGCAGCGTCATTCTTGCAAGCGAATAATCGGTACTTATACTCTTACAGGACAAGGGCAACATTGGTAACGCGCGTATTGAGGCTGGCTCAGAGGACGCACTGGGGATGTCGGACTACCAGGTTTGCATGTCGGTCGAGCTGCCTTCCAACCTGTGGCTCAGGCGTGTCGGCTCAAACGTCCTTTTACCAGCAATGTCGACTCTGGGGAATCGCTGCAGTTCTTCAAGGACTGGTGGCTACTTACAGCGAATTGATCGCTTGTCGATTCTTCATTGGTTTGTTCAAAGGTATGTGATACGCTACCCATACACAGAACTGAAGACAATGGCGCCTAGGCGGCTTAATCCCAGGAATTACGCTCTATCTATCTATCCTGAAAATGAAGCCGAGTTTGGACAGTCTGTTTCTTCTGCTGAGTACATCAACGACGTCAATGACAATTCCGTTGTCATTGTGGATGGACTGACCAAGGTAGATCCTTCATCCATAACAATACATTTGACGTCGGCTGACAGGCAATGCATAGAACTGGCGTCTTCCTGGCTTCCGTGTCTGCTGGGTGCTCGGACCAAAAAACTTGATTACCGCTCTGTCACAATCTGGATCCTTCCTCAACGGTGGCGCTAACCATCTGTGAGTTGTCTCTCCTTCCTTTTATCAGGCCAACAGCTCATTTGGGATGATTAGCCTGCAACTCGCGGCGATATCGTTGCTGGAGCCCGAGCACGTTCACGCCGAGAAGGTTGCGCTGCAGAAGCACTTCAAGCACAAGTGTGACCACGTTCTCAAACGTCTCGCTCGTCTCGGCTTGAAGGTGTCTGTACCCCTGCAGGCGACCTTCTACATTTGGCTCAACCTCGAGCACCTGCCCGCTCCCTTGAACAATGGTGTCGTGAGTACAGGAGCTTTCCACCCCCTCTCTCGCGACACTGATCTTTACTTCCTTGCAGACCTTTTTCGAGGAGCTACTGAAGGAGAAGTGTATTGGTGTCCCTGGAATCTTCTTTGACATCAACCCATCGCACCGCCGCGACCTGTTCTCCTTGCCCTGCCACCACTTTATCCATCTCTCGTTCGGTCCACCCATCGAGGCACTTGATATGGGTGTCGACGCCATCGCGCGCGTGCTCAAGAGAGCCAAGAAGGAAGGCATGCACGCGTTTGGACACAGCTACAAGAAGAGCCTGGATGGATCTGGCGACCACGTCTGAGTGTGAGTCTTGTTTGGACGGATGAACTAGCGAATGGCCAATCTCGGATTTTTTGGAAAGCGGAAAGAACATTCTGACGTTACAAATCACAAGACAAGGAGAATCACACCTGCAGAAGTGACTCGCGCTAGACAGGTGCTGAATTGATTTCTTTCGCACGGGGTTATTTATGCATTGTAGCCTAAGTGTAGCTTTGTTAGCACGCTAAGCACAGTTCCGTCCCTCAATCCACTCACATTTGATTTTCAATACTTTGCCACACAGGGGGTTCCTGATGAAAAGAGATGTGAGTAAGCTGGTAAGCAACTATGGTGGGCGGCGACAAACTTAGTTGGGTTGTCTCCGGGTTTGGTGCCGCTGTGAGATGACAATACACAGGGTCAATAAAAGATCCTCATTGAAATATGATCTTTTAGAGCTACTCGCGGGACAGAATTGAAGAAGGTCAACAACACAGCAACGCGGCCTACCGCTGATTTGCCCTTGTACTTGCAAGAACCCATTTTATCAAAGCCAGTGTGTCATGGATGGCCTGACTAGCCCTTAATTTTCGCAATTTACCTCTTGTTGTTATCTGTAAAACTCCGGGCTGTAGCTCAGTTGCAGTCTTCTCTGCATAAACTCCCTTTTCACGTCTATTAAGCGCCCGTATCACGTGGCTTAGATGCTCCACACGGTCACATTACTTGCTACTACGTCACACTGGCATGTGACTTAGCTTAAGTAAGACCACATGGCTACAAGCACATGGCTCAGCCTATAGCTAGGGTTTGATGTCATAGATACTGTCCACATGGGCTCCTTATTGTTCTTTCCTTATTGTTCTCTTTATGGAAGGATGTTCTCACAGGTGTGGGAACGGAATACAATAGTTGGTCTCCTTTTAGATAGATTCTCTCACGGGTAGAGTTCTTGGCAAGGTCTAGACAATAGCTATTGTTCTCCTTTAGGTAGTTCTTTTGTTCTTCGTTCCCATGGCTTCTTGCAAAGCCTGCCCTCAACATGGTCTGTGCGCAGGTCCCTGAAGTCTATATAAGCAGCTACATGTACGCTCCTAGCCCCCATCTCGACCTCTTGGTCTTTACTGGGCTAGGTAAGCAAGCCCCTCCTGTACTACATAGCTAGTAGTACCCAATACTAACTTGGTCTTTACTGGGCTAGCTTTCTGAACAAGTTTGATAGCTGGTGAACGCATTGTGCTTCACGCCTGCAACCACCTCCTCGTCGTCATCCACATCGTGTCCCTGTTTGTCATGTCGAGCCCTGTCTCCGTGTCACAGTGGTTCTCTCAGTGCGTACTGGGAACATCGCCAAGGAGCGCCGCCGAAAATACTGATCATAAAACATATTCACCAGTACCGTGGTGTTCTTGCCTGTAAAAAGAAATATCTCATAACGGGAGGGCAGTCGAAAGACCAGCGAGACCCAGCAAAGCAAACAGGAAAGGCGTGAAGAGTAACATAGCAAGGAGGAAGGGTTCAACTGAGGAGGGCACCTGGCCGACGCACTGCGGTGAAGGGGGAAATCAACAACGGAGAACCTGCTCATGGAAAGCTGGGCTTGTTACTCACTTGCTTCAGAGACCGCCATGCATCATCAACAATGATTCGAGTCAGGACAAATCACCTATTGGCAGTCCAACGGTTCAAATCAGAGACAACAGCAACAGAGATGGATGCTGAATCATTTCGCATTCGACTGACTTGAGACCTGAGAACAACAGGCCACTTCAAGCTTTGCCTTCTCAACCTCTTCCTCAAAAGCTCTCGCGTCGGCGCTCTTGCCTGAGCGTATCGCAGTCTCAAAATCGCTCTTCCGTACATTCAGAGCTGCCATCTGACGAGGATCAGAATGTCCCGTGAAGATCACTCCTGTCTCACTCTCATTGTTTGCCGGCCTTGCCGCTTCCTCTTGAAATGTTTTGTTTGCAGGTAATTGCCTTTTATATACGAAACATTTCTACTACCTACCGCTAACGCAATAGTATTACCTTTTGTTTGCTAGTAGCTCGTTATAATGTGTTTGCCAGATTCGAGGTTGTGGTTGCAGTGTGGTGGTTGTTGTGAAATGAGTTAAGCAGTGAGTAGCAATGATGTTAGTTGTTGTTGAGATTGTTGTCGTTGTTGTCGTTGAATGTTGTCATGAACATGCACACTTTTTCCTTTTCTTTTCCTTTATCTTATGTTATCAATGGCACATGGCTCCTGCATGTGATCAAGTACATGTGACAGACTGGTCACATGATCATAGAAGGTGCTGGAACATTGTGGAACATTGTAGAACATTGCACCATAGCACACCACACATCCCCACGGCAGTGTTAGGAGTACAGACCCAGTACCAGGGGTCCTTGTCTGAGATGTATATAAACCCACTCTGTAGCTCCCTAAAGACCTCAGATTCTACCTCCTGGTCTTTAGGTGACTTCCACCTTGTACTAGGTCCATTGCTGTACTAATATAACCTGGTCTTTAGCTCATTGTTAGCTGCTTCCTCGTTGTCGTTTCTCCTTCATCATTAACAAAGTGGAATATATGTGCGAGGGGTAGAGGCTGTTAAGCTTTGAAGATGAGTCTTATTATTCTTGCTGCTTCAGCAGCTCTGCTTATATACATGTCTGTATCTACTTATGTAAGCGACTACTATACATGTCTACTTCAGCTATTCTACTGTACTACTAAGTGCATGACTCATGCATGATTCATGCTATGAGTGCATGACTCATGCATGACTCATTGTATGACTAGGTTCAGCACTTGTACCAGAGGCGTACATGATGAGTAAATGACTCATGCTAGTACTTGTCCTCAGATGTATGCTTTAGGCATCCTCTGGAGTCATATGTGCTTTCCATGTCATTTCCTATGCTACTAGAACACAGGCGTACATATATGACTAGTACTACTACAACCCATATCTGTACGTCTCAGCTAATGTGATGGTTACTACTAGAGTTTCCATATACGGCTGCATAATTCCCATACTAAGACTGTGGGAACTCTGCTACCTAAAGCGTCCTTGTAATAAGGCGTGGGAAACTACATATCATATCATATTATATTATATATAGTTTTAACAATCATCATCATTTCCCTTGTCGTCATCATCCACATGAGTTCACTTATCGTTCCTCCACCCCTGTTGTCACTTCCTCGCTCTTCATAGAGTTTGGTTGTGTTCTTGACACCAACATGTTGCTTTTTTGGGTATGTCACAGGTCCTATTTGTTAAAACTATATAATATGATATGTAGTTTCCCACGCCTTATTACAAGGACACTTTAAGGTAGCAGAGTTCCCACAGTCTTGGTATGGGAATTATGCAGCCGTATATGGAAACTCTAGTAGTAACCATCACATTAGCTGATACATACAGATATGGGTTGTGTAGACTAAGTAGTATAGCACTATAGGTTTACTGCACATATATGTACACCTGTGTTCTAGTAGCATAGGAATTGACATGGAAAGCACGTAGTACAACTCCAGAGGATGCCTAAAGCATACATCTGAGAACAAGTACTAGCATGAGTCATTTACTCATTATGTACACCTCTGGTACAAGTGCTGAGCCTAGTCATACAATGAGTCATGCATGAGTCATGCACTTAGTAATACAGTAGAATAGCTGAAGTAGACATGTATAGTAGTTGCTTACATAAGTAGATACAGACATGTATATAAGCAGAGCTGCTGAAGCAGCAAGAATAATAAGACTCATCTTCAAAGCTTAACAGCCTCTACCCCTCGCACACATATTCCACTTTGTTACTATTGTCAATTTGTTGCTAGAAAAATACGGTCACAACCCCTTCCCATTACAATTGAAAAAGTACAGTACAATAAGCTTAGAACAAACAATAATGTTCATGAAATTTTATCCAAATCTCGAAGTGCTGTCACTGAGTGCATGGATTCACGTACCAGGCGTTCAGGCGCCCTCCTGTCTTTTTTTTTTCGTTCTCCGCTCCCAAAACAGCAAGGTGCGCCCGGACCGTCTGCAACGCAGGACTTGAAGGTGAGTAGTTGCGTGTCGTGCCAATGGCCAGGGAAAGAACGCAGTCTGACATGGCAAACAATGCGATATTGCCAGCGCCGATGGTCACATTCCAACACCCACAATTGCGAGTGGTCGAGGACGAGGTGAATATTCGTGTCCCATCCGCGGGAGTTGTGTACGTGACATTTCTGACAGTCGTCACTGTGAATGCCTGTTAGGACTCCCTGGACGATCGTCCTCGCACCGCCGAGTATGGTATAATGCACTCTATTCAATTGATGGAAGACACCTGCCAAACTTGGGCTTCGACCAACACGCTTCCATGCTTCACGCTATCGATGCTCCCACTATATATATATACCTCTCTTCAACGGTGAGTCCCAACTCTTCAAGCATCCTCCCTTATGTCTGTCTCAGGTTTGCAGCAAAGGACTCCCCGCCACTCACATTCGTCCTCAGATGATACCTTGTACAATGTCGACCCTCACCACGATACCGCTGGCCGATTCTGGAAAGACAGCGAGCGCATCTGGGTTCCTCCCAGCCACCCACAGCGCACTCTAGTTCTGTGCTTTGATGGCACTGGCGATGAATTCGACTCGGATGTACGTACTCCTTATATCGACGGCGGCCATACTGATCCTGAAAACATTCGCCACAGAATTCGAACGTCGTACAACTATGTTCGATGTTGAAGAAAGACGACACAACGCAGCAGCTTGTTTACTACCAGGTCAGTTTGCCACTCGTATCTGCCTCAAAGCGATGACACCGACAACCTCCACAGACAGGAATTGGCACATACGCCGATTCTAGTTTCCCTCCATTTGCATACATCTCGGCGACCTTGGATGAGATGTTCGCAATCAAGCTTGGTACCCATATTAAAGGTAAAGCCTTGTTCGGTACGGCCTCTGTATACTACCTTAATCACCTGTACAGATGGATACGCTTTCCTCATGCAAAACTGTATGTCCACTTGTCATTGATGAGCATAATTCCAAACGAACACCTTGACGCATCGTTAGACACATACGGCGACAAGATCTGCATATTCGGCTTCTCTCGGGGCGCATACACCGCCAGAGCGCTGGCTGGTATGCTTCAAAAGGTATCCCTCTGGTTGTTTCAGGTTGCTGTGGGGAGTCAAGTTGATCCCGTGCCTCTAGATCGGCTTACTCCCACTTCACAACTTCGAGCAGATACCCTACGCATACAACATGTATAAGCGCGAGGATGCTGAAGGGCTCGAGCTTAGCGAGCTGTTCAAGCGCACGTTTTGCCGTCAAGTGCACGTCGACTTTCTAGGAGTCTGGTAGGCGGTTATATGCGCAGATAAAACATGTCTGCTGACTTCCTTCGAGGGACACCGTCGCTTCTGTAGGAGCGGTCCCTCGGTACCTGCCTTTCGTGAGCGAGAACAACGGTATCAGGCACCTGCGCCATGCTCTAGCACTAGACGAGCGCCGCATCAAGTTTCTACCCAATTATTGCGTCGATCCCAGACTGAAGCGGGACAAACATCGGGACGAGAGCGATTCACCGCCGCAAATACGACGAACCACATCCATTGCAAAAGCTTTCGAAGACGAGATCAACGCCAGAGACGAAGCCACTGACGTCAAGGAAGTATGGTTCGCTGGGGTACACTGTGGTAGGTGACTTTGCTACCCATTGAAACGTCAGAGTCTCACTTTTCGTGCTTCTACATAAGACGTTGGAGGAGGCTCAGTAAAAAACAATACGCCCCATGCTCTCTCTCGTATCCCTCTCCGTTGGATGATCCGCGAATCTTTCCGGTGTAACACAGGCATTATCTTCGACGCCGTCATGCTTCAGCAAATCGGCCTCAACATCAAGCGCAGCATTCACGGGGACGCCGTCCTCCTCGACGTGCCCAGCCGCATTCCTGCTTCTCCACCACCGTCGTCGTCCCAAGATCGCCAAAACACCGCGACACTCGTCCGGTTCTGCATCGCCCTGATACACATCTCATGGGCTGCGTTTTCTTACCCGTTCTCCCGCCTCGCCGCCATATCACACACGTCCATGGACGCTGCCACGCACGCGAAACATCGTCGGCAGACCATCCCGGCACGGCGACAAGACCCGTCTGAATACAAGCTCCGAGACGACATTGATGCGACATACGAAGCGGAAGAGGAAAAGAAGGACGCGTTGAGCCCGCTGTACGACCAACTGATGGCGAACTGGGTTTGGATCGTCATGGAGTATTTGCCCATGCGGATCAAAAAGCAAAAGGCGATCGTAGAAGGGATTGAGAGTTCGGAAGGTTTCAAATGGATGTATGTCCCGAGTCTTTTTTCTCCTTGTATTGAAGCGGCTGACGTCTAGTAATATGTTTTCCTCCTTGTCTCTCTGTCTCCCTCTTTTCACAGCGTCAACCAAGGCCGTGGTCGACAAATATACAAGGATGAGATGGACGAAGGGATGAAGGTGCACCGGTCGGTCAAGACACGGCTAGAGGCAGGCAAAATCTTTTACGACGGCCACCACTACGTCCCGCGGGCCCGACCGAGCATCCTGACCGACAGGGAGAAGAAACGAATGGAGATTAGGAATTTGGAGCATCACGAGTGGAACGTCGACGTGCCGGAGCATTGGGAGTGGGTCGATTGAGGCTGAGTGCGTACTCGGTCAGGATAAAGGAAAAGAAACAGTGTAATTGTAGGTGGTCATGCGAGTGTGCTGGCCTGAGTCCCGTTCTGTCTCTGGTACAGCCACAAGTTCCTTCCTCAAATTTGTACGCTTAACTCTGGGGAAAACATAACGAAGTATGGCAGTGCTCACGCAGAAGCCGTGCAGAGAGTCTGTATGTTCGTCATCATCACAAGGTTTCAAAATAGTGGTACTGTCGTTGGGCCCCTTTTGCAAATCCCCGTGCCTCATCCTTGTTACCGGCAAAGGTAGACATATATCTTATCTACACACACAGTTGTATGTCTTCTCGAATCATTAAGTGGACATGAATTATACCGAGTGTTACCGGTACATTTTGGACTGTCATTGCTTGTTCGGTAAGTAATTATACCCCACCTGGGCCTCCCCCATACAAAGGTGTGTAAGCCTGGCAAGCGCCCCCCCTTTGCCAGGCTTACATGCCCATCTTGGCTAAGGAGCGCATACTAAGTAATAAACAGCCAGATAATGTTTTATTCCCTGTAGAGTAAAGACTAGCGGCAGCCGGTTTCAAGTGTTTTGATAAGCATGTGACATGTTACCAAACATAGTGTGATGACGTGAGCCTGTCTAGACCGTGGTTCTCCCATCAACATAGCACGCCCCTCTCAACGTCAAGTTCCTCCCATCAATACTGAGTGTCGCCCATCATTACTGAGTGTCCTCCGTCGCTGCCTTCTTCGCCGCCGCCCTCCTGCCCCCCGCCCTCTCTCTGGCGCTCCCCTGTTATCAGTGACATCTCCCATCAGTACCTCGTTCCCTGCCGTTCTTCCACTCCTCCATCATCCCTCCGGCGCTCCCCTCTCCATCACAACATCCCTCCATCAATGTCACTCAACAGGCTCTTCCTCGCCACTGTTCTCCCGCCCTCCCTCCCCTGGTGCCTTGGCGCCTTCCTTGTGGTGCTCCCTTATGTCCGGATCTTTGTTGTGCCCTTCCGCTGGCGCTCCCTTCCCTATGATGGCGTACCTCTCACCACTCTTCTGCCGTCCTGTCCTCCCGTCGTTGATGCCCACCCCTCCATCAACGCCATTGTTGTTGGCGTTCCTCAACCTCTATGTTTGAAAGTTACGAGTGTAGGGGATGACTAGGAGAGTCAACTAACTCTGGGAGTAAGTGTCTTATTATTTCTCTGCTCTCTAGGAGCTGTATATATACATGTCTGTAACTAGATTACTAATGCTACAGTAATGTCATATGAGTAAGGATTGGTAAGGATTGGTAATCCTATGAGTAATGATTGGTAATGCACAGTCCTGCTTGCTAATACTACTGAATAGAGAATGTAAGCGATGACTGAGCATCCTACATAACTGAATAGTGCTGACTGAGCCTTTAGTAAGCTCAATACATTTGGTATATGAAATATGAGTCATGCAGAAGCCTCATGGTACTTCTGCTATTCAGTCATGGAAACTACTGGAACACGATGCCATATGGTGCAAGTATCACATCGTGTGTGACCATAAGGATGGTGGAATCACATGCTATGTACTATCTAATCTTTATCTATCTACATTGTCCATAGATCCAAAGTCCGATAATCAGCGATACAATCTCGCTTTGACACTCCCACTTGATGCCAACATCATTTTGCTTTGAGCTACTTTGAATGACAGCATCTCGTTAGGGTGCAGTGAAGTTCACTAGTCCAAGACTCCCACTGAATTTAGACTGTTTCTGAAATGCCAATGACTTGGTCATACTGTACCTTTACGACCGTAGCGGGCATGGGTTGTGACCGTGACACCCCATGTTGTTAAAATTTAGCAACAAATTGCCGGTGGGACCTGTGACATGGGCCGAAATAACAACATGTATGATAACAACATGTCGGGCACCTCGGGACCCATCGAAGCGCTGAAGTAAAGACAGAGTTTTAGAACATGAATCCCCCGGTTGTTACCACAATAAGAAACATGCTTATATCACTTTGTATTCATCAACCGTACCTCAGAAAACCTTTCAATTCAAGGTTAAGGTTGAAACAATCAAAGTGTAGTCCGCAACCAATGAGAGAGCGCGAAGAACCCGATATGGAACTTTGTAGCGCCGCCCTGAGTGTGGCCCGTGGCCATGCTTTCAATTCTCCTTCCTCCATGGTATGCATGTTCAGTGAACATACATTGAAGTCTTCTACATAAGTTCATTATAGAAGCATAGCTATTTTATTTGACTAAGCAAAACTTGCCGCCAGAATGAACAGCTGTGGTGAACTATCCGTTACGGCGGGGCTTGAATCCTGACACAATTGGGCTGAGAGGAATGAAAATACATGAGGGAGCTGTTGCTCACGGTTAATTGCTTCCCCTACCTGTCCTTCACCAATGTCTACTGAGGCCCATGTCACTGACCTCACATGGCCACCTACTGCAAAATGTATCTCTACATACAATGGTTTTACTCCCTTTGCGCCGCAGGCCCGACAAATCCAGTTGTAGAGAACTCGTAATTTTAACAACATGAGCCCTCCGTGACCCGTGACATTGACCAAAATAACAACAAAAGTCGACCTCACCGTGACCGTGACCCCCGCTACGGTCGTAAAGGTACAGTAATATCAGCAACTTGGTCTTCAGTTGGGATGGCATAGAGTTCTGCCTTTTTGTCTTCATTTATGAACTCGCAAACATAGTGGTAACAAATGTCAATGTGCTTTGAACGAGCTTCAATCTTTGGATTCTTTGTGAAGAAAATGGCACCATGGTTGTTGCAATAGATTGTAGTGGGACCTCTTGGTGACATATCCAATTCCGTAAGCATAGTACATATCCAAGCACACTGCCTCGCTGTGTCGCATAATGCCATGTACTCTGCTTCCATTGAAGAGAGTGCTACAGTCTTCTGTTTCCTCGAGACCCATGACACTGCGCCTTTGGCCAGAAGGAATGCATAGCCAGTAGTGGAGTGTCTATCGTCTTTGTTCTCAGCCCAGTCTGCGTCTGAGTACCCAACTAGTCCAGATTGGCTGCGTCCATCATACTTGATAGCATATGACTGAGTACCAAGTAGATAACGGAGTATGTACTTTGCAGCATTCATATGGATCTGAGTGGGATTTGACATATACTGAGAAAGACGTATGACAGCATATGAAATGTCGGGACGAGTACCAATCATAACATATATGAGTGTACCAATCAAGGCTTGATACAAACTCCTAAGCTCATGTTCCGCTGTATAGTCGGAATCTGCTTTACGAAGTTCTAGTCCAGATGGTAAAGGTGTACGGGCAGGATTAGCATTGATCATTTGAAAACGTTTAAGAGCATCTTCAATGTACGACCCTTGAGAAAGGTAGAGTGTACGCTCTTTACGATTTCTATGCACTTGCATGCCTAGGATTAGCTTTGCTTCTCCTAAGTCACGCATCTCATATTGATTCATGAGATTTGTTTTGAGTGCTTTGATCCCAGCTTTATCGTTGCCAATAGGAAATATGTCATCAACATAGAGGATAAGCATCAAAGTCCCCCCTTGTTGGTGATATATGTATACACCAGCATCGGACTCAATATGTTCAAAGCCCAAAGCTACAAGCGTATTGTGTATTTTGATATTCCAAGTTCGTGAAGCTTGTTTAAGTCCATAAATGGCTTTCTTAAGCAAACAAACATGGTTCTCTTTTCCCTTCTCTACGAAACCTTCTGGTTGTTCCATATAGATTTCCTCATCCAGTTCGCCGTACAGGAATGCTGTTTTTACGTCCAGTGCCTCAATTTCCCAATTCTCGAGTGCAGCTATAGCTAGTAGCGTGCGGATGGACTCAAAACATGCGACTGGTGAGAAGGTTTCTTGATAATCGATTCCTTCAACTTGCGTGAAGCCTTTTGCTACAAGACGTGCTTTGTAACGACCGTCAGATTTGACTGCAAAGACCCATTTGCATTTGACTATTTTTCGTGAAGGATCTGGTCGTTTAACAAGCTTCCAAGTGCCATTCTTCATTTGAGAGGCAATTTCGTCTTGTGCAGCAGCGTACCATAAATCTCTATTGTCACTTTTCATCGCTTGTTTCCAAGTCTGAGGAAATTCGTTCATTGCAAACGCCGTGACATATGAAGACAATATATGTTCTAGAGATTCAGATTGACCCTCCGATTGACTCGGTAGATCAGATGGGAGATCAATGTTCGATTCCTCCGGTGTCAAAGGTAATCTAGAAGATCCAGGTACTGGATTAGACGCTGTACGTCTTACTGGTCCAGGTACTGCTGGCTTCGTTGATACTCTCCATTTAGCCGTTTGCTCCTTTTGTCGCTTTTCAACACCCTTATCGCGTGCAACTGCCTGTTCATTACGCTTCACTTCGTCGACTGGATTAAAGCCAAGCGAAGGATTCTTTCCAGCAGTTGATCTCTTTGGTCGAGACGGTGGTTGCTGCTGTACTGGTTGACGTGCGTTTGAACGTGAAGGCTGAGGCAGTGCTTGCTGTGGTCTACTGACTGGTGTGCCGCGGGTATTACGACTGGGTGCTCTCGGCTGAGGTACAGGCTGCTGAGGAGGATTCTGCGGTTCTTGTTGTCTTGGATGATTATCATCTCTATCATCAAGCTCATTGTGACCAGCATCATCGTCCTCATCAACAAAAGGTAAATTGATATCATGTAGAGGTTGTGGATTATCGTCGGATTGGGGTTGTTTGGAAAGAGAAGTATCAAGATTGGTACAATATGGGAAAGTATTCTCGTCAAACTTTACGTCGGTCGCTAAGACTATCCGTTGTTTATCCCAGAACCGGTAACCCTTAAGACCAGGTTCATATCCAACGAATATCATAGGAGCTGCCTTGGCAGACAGCTTGTTCTGACGACGTTCCTTGTGTATAAAGACGTATGCGCGACATCCAAATACACGAAGGCGAGAAATATCAGGTTTTTCACCCAAAAATTTCTCAATAGGTGTGTGCCAATTAAGACGCTGACTTGGTAGGCGGTTATAAACATATACGGCAGCCTCGCATGACAACTTCCAAAAGCCGTTAGAAAGACCAGCATGGTAACGCATGGCTTCTGCTTTATAAACAATTGTCTGCTGCCATCGTTCCGCTCTACCATTCTGCTGATGTGAATAAGGCGTGGATGTCTGACGTTCTATACCATACTGATGTAGGTATTTAGTAAACTCATCATTCAAGAACTCTGTACCCCTATCACTGTGAAACTTCTTCATCTTTTGACCAGTCTGGTTTTCCGCCCATGTTTTCCATCTCTTAAACTCGGATAATGCTTGGTTTTTATGCTTGAGGTAACATTGTTCCCCCATACCAGTAGCATTGTCTAAGAGAGTCATGGCGTACTTATAACCATCAATCAAAAGCAAAGGAAATTCAACTAAGTCCAAGTGACCAGTTCTAGTGGCTCCTTGGCTCGTGATAAAGAGGGTGGTTTTGGAAGTTGCTTTCCTCGACCAAGTTCACATCCGTGGCATGGAGCAGTTGAGACGGAACAGAGATACGCTCAGGTAATCCCTTAGTCCCTTTGTGAAGATTCTCAACAATGCGCTTCCACGGATGTCCTAGCCTATTATGCCACAACAGAAAATTATCAGAGGTCTTTATGGCTGCTACTGTCTCTTGTCGTTTTACTATGCGCGCATTTATGTGGTACATTCCTGCGTTGTCACAGTTTCCATACAGGAAATCTTTGCCCTTGTTTTGTATAGTCCAGCCTTTCGCTGTGATTTGACTTGTATAGCCATTGGCCAAAGCCTTACAAGGTGCAAAGAATCGAGTAACTGCGTCTGGGATATAAAGAACATTCTGAAGGGTGG